>SJYC01053863.1:0-82245 GCA_006408675.1 Madoqua kirkii
AGGTAGATATAAAGCGCTTGACACGGGGTCTGGCACAAAGTTAGTGCTTATGATTGTGCTCGTTAATATAAGGTCTGTGCCTCTGATTTAACAGAAAATTCCAGACAAATACAGAGGCTTCCAGTAAGTGTCTTGAGCTTATCTCAATGGTCTACTTCTGTCTCCTCTCTGCAATATTTCCAACATATTTCTGTGATCAGGTCTAACAACTCTTCATTCGGAAATCTTTCAAAGAAAAATCTAGACTCTTTTGTTTGCCATTCATGGCAATTGCTGCTCTTTCAGTTTTTCCTGCTAACTGATGTAACTGAAACTCATTATGGGTGCTCTCTTGAATAGAAGGCACACTCCCTCATCTTTTAGATGTGTATAAGAGACAGCCCCCCGCCCCCCGCCCCACTGCAGATACTACTTCGGGAAGCTTCAGAAGACAGTGACTGTGTGTCAGTTACAGGTGATTCCTCTATAGCACCTATCACTGTGGCCGGCATAGTCACTGCTGGTGACAAAAAAATATCACGCCTTAATACACGTTGAATTTATGAATGCATATAGTCATGGTCACTAATGGGCTTTATTCCAGGAAAAAAAAAAGACAACTCGGATTTCTTATGAAAGAGAAGGAAAATCCCTAGATTAGGGTCCATGACCCTGCCTCCTGCTCTTCTACGATGTTTGTTAGGACCTATCTCCTCAAGGAGGCTATGTTACCCATTTCTAAAACTGAAAGTGGAAGGCGAGGGGACTGACTGAAAGAGCACTGAAGTCTCTGTCTTATCTGACATTCCAGAGGTCCAAGAAGCTAAAATTCAAGATTCTTTCATTCTCCTTACCCGCTTCCCACCTTGGGTTCTGACATGACTGAGTGACTGCCTCCCTTCTTTGTTTCATAAAGCCCATTATCAGCCTGTGGAGAAAAGGCTCCAGTAAAGTCGAATGGGACCAGGGAGAGTCTACTGCCCTGCTCACACTCAGGCGCCACGTACCTGGGCCCCAGCTCATCCTCGCTCCTCCAGACAAAATCGCCGAACTTCTCGTAGTGCGAGTTGTAGTGGTGCTGGACGCGGAGCAGCATGGAGGCCGAGACTTCCATCAGCGTGTTGTAGGCAGCCTGCTGCTCCTTGCCGCTTGTGTACCCATTGTACAGATTGTAGATCTTGTCAGCTATCTCTGGGGGAGAGGAGGAGGTGTAGGTACAGATCACGGGATGGTAGGGAAAGAGGAGGATGGAGGCATACCTCACAACTACGAAGGCATATCCAAGCAGCAGTTCACCTGGTGGACTTTGGGGCAAATAAACTTTAATTCCATCCTGACTATGTCACTGACCAGTTGTATTCCATTTTCTTATCTATCAGTTGGAGATAATAATCTACACACAGGAGGAGCATTGGGAGGACTAAATTAAAAGGTAGATATAAAGCGCTTGACACGGGGTCTGGCACAAAGTTAGTGCTTATGATTGTGCTCGTTAATATAAGGTCTGTGCCTCTGATTTAACAGAAAATTCCAGACAAATACAGAGGCTTCCAGTAAGTGTCTTGAGCTTATCTCAATGGTCTACTTCTGTCTCCTCTCTGCAATATTTCCAACATATTTCTGTGATCAGGTCTAACAACTCTTCATTCGGAAATCTTTCAAAGAAAAATCTAGACTCTTTTGTTTGCCATTCATGGCAATTGCTGCTCTTTCAGTTTTTCCTGCTAACTGATGTAACTGAAACTCATTATGGGTGCTCTCTTGAATAGAAGGCACACTCCCTCATCTTTTAAGACTTTGAACAAAATTTATGTATGCCCTCATGTCACTGCTTAACAACGATTGCCTTCAGGAGAACTTGAGGGACTCGAGTTCAGGATGGGAGGACCATTTACTTTCTAGGGTTTTCTACTCTGATTTTAATTGTTCTTTAAAAACAAACAAACATGTTCATGTGACCTTTTAAAATAATAATAATAAAAAATTACCAGGAATCCATCTCAAATTCCCTCTCTTTTAATAAGGCTCAATATCTCAGTGTCTCCTCTTATCTGGTACGCAGCCTCATCATCAAGCTTATGACTGAGCCATCTGAAGAGATGTCTCTCTCTGCCCCTAGAACGGAAACTCCTGAAAGACGGAGAGCATGTCTGTCCTACACGGCTTCTACCACGGCTCTTGGAAAATATTTGCTCCCCTTGAACTGAAGCACCATCAGGACTCATGAGCTACCATCACATCTTTGTAGGAATTGTATCTACATGTGGTCTAAGAACTAAGTGTATGGTGGATCTGATTTTGTTTTTTGTTTTTTTTTTTTTTCTTTCAGGTGTTTTGTCGAATGTTTACAATTTCATAGACCTGGAACACACATGCTGATTCTGACGGATAGTTACTGACTACAGCTATTTGCTGAGAATTCTGAGGCCACCCCTGGGCTAGATGGGAAGGTGTGCTGTGATCAGCTAATGATGTCTGCCATGATCAGCTAATGATGTCTGCCATAGGTATAGCAAAGTCTAGTGGTCCTCCACGTGCCACCTACTTGCCAGCTCTAAGACACACTGAAGTGGAAGAAAGTGGTTGGTTTCTAAAAGCCTAGGCCAAGGGGCAGAACACAGTCATATGGTTCTGACTCTCCACCATTCCTTTCCTCGAAGTCAGAACACATATCCTACAAAAGAGGAGCAAGTCTGTACACTGGCAAAGATACTGCCGGCCAATCTCAGTTTCCTTCGTGGCTTTGACTCATTTAGCTCCATGTTCTTCCTCCAGTCCTTTAGCTTTCTTCTCCCGGTGCCAATATGTGTGTGTGTGAGAGGCGGAAAAGGAGCGGTGGATAGTGACTGGTGGGTGCAGAATTTAGAGGCTGCAAATATGGGAAGGACCCTGGAAGTGAAGAACATGGGACGGGGGCAGGGGGCGGGGGGCACCTACCTTCTGCCTTGTTGTCATCCACCAGTGGACAGGCGGTTCTCAGGGTCACTGTGCTGAGCTCGGAGTGCCTTCCTCGTGTATCTACTGCGTAGAGAGTGAACCTGTGGCACAACAAGAAAAGAGAGTGCAAGGCTGTGACTTCAGAGCAAAAGGCCCTGGAAGCTGCAAGGAGGAACACCAAAATCATAGCCCAGGAGTGACGGTGAAAGAACTCGGGCATGATTAGGCTACAGGAGAAATGATCTGGAAAGAAAAACGAAAAGATAGTCACTAAGTGTGTATCAAAAACCAACTGATTGCTGGGCATTTTGCACTTAATCTCTTCATTTACTAGAGAAGGCAATGGCACCCCCCTCCAGTACTCTTGCCTGGAAAATCCCATGGATGGAGGAGCCTGGTAGGCTATAGCCCATGGGGTCACGAAGACATGACTGAGCGACTTCAGTTTTTTTCTTTCTTGATTTACAAGTAGCAAGGCTAGAAGGCAAGGGTCATTATCACTTGTACTTTACCAATGAGAAAACAGACTTGTGTATTTTTGAGTGGTCTCACACTTATTAGGGGGCACAGCAGTCTGAGTCGAGTCCAGGCAGGACTTGGGAAGTAAACCCTGATGCTATCTGCTATGACTCTGTATATTCATTTAGATATCCTTTCATTCTTTCATTTAACAGATACTAGCTGAGCATCAACTACATGCCAGGAGTACTTTAGGAGCTAAGATTACAAAGATGAGCAAGAGAGTCAAGGTCCTTGCTTGCATAAAGCTAAATAAAATATAAGTGAAAAATTAGACAATGGTGCATATGAGAAAGAATATAACAGGGTCATGCAGCAAAGCCTGAAGTGAAGGTGGGTGAGGGTGTTTAGACAGGTGTGTCCCGAAAGGCCTTCTTGTTGACGGGTTTGAACTGGGACCTGAAAATGAGAAGGAACTAGCTTATGGGAGGAAGACCTGGGGGAAAGAGTATTCCAGGCAGAAAGACCAGGAAGTGCATCGTTCTTGAGGAGAGAATGATCCAGACTGTTGAAGGAATGGAGAGCTGGTGTGGCTGTAGCAAAGAGAGATGACGGGGACCTAGTGGGCCATGATAGGAAGTCTGGGAGTTAGTCCAGGTACAAGGCATGTCCCCAGCTTTCAGTGTTGGCACCTGCAGCTCCATGATGTACGAGCAGGGTGGGCAGGCAGTCTGTGTGGTATTAGAGGGAGAGAACTGGTAAACCACAGACATGGTGAAGTCAGGCCCAGTCCCAAAGGAGACACTGGCCTCTGGTCTACTTTGGGAAGGCTCTCTGACACTTCACACCTCCAGATCTCCAAGTTCTGAAATTAAATAAAGCCAAAAGAGTGAATAAATATCCTTGGAGGCCAGTGACAATCTGAGCAGCAGTGAGAAGGGCTGAGCATCTGAGTGCCCTATCTTTGCTGCGCCACCCTCCTTCACCAGCCTTCCTGGGTAGGAGCAGGAGTGTGGAGTGGGAACAGGGGCTCCCTGGGTCAAGCATAAGAAACTGCAGTCCCAGGGGTCTGATTTCCTTTCCTCTTTCTCCAAAACCTCAACTTGTCTCGTGCTATGTTTGTGCTAAGTCGCTTCAGTCATGTCTGACTCTGCGACCTCAAGGACTATAGTCCACCAGGCTCCTCTCTCCATGGGATTCTCCAGGCAAGAATACTGGAGTGAGCTGCCATGCCCCCAGGGCATCTTCCCGACCCAGGGACTGAAGCCACATCTTTTAGGTCTTCTGCACTGGCAGGCAGGCTCCAGTGCCACCAATGGTCGTAACACTTCAATTGCCACGTAACAGAATGGTGAGCCCTGATTGACTGCTCATATTAGGCCGCCAATATATATGAGTTGGTTCTCCAAATTAACTATATGCAAAGTTTTAACATGTGTCAAGCACTGACCCATGCAGTTCATAGGTATTACTGTATGTATAGCACTACCCCAGATGATCCTAAAAGTTAGCTACTATTATTCTCTTTATGTTATACACGAGGCTCAGGGAGAGAAAGCAACTTGCCCAGAACCATATAGTAATTACTGGGACTGGAAATTAAGTCGAGGTGCGTCTGAGCCCAAAGCCCATGCGCTGATCCACTATCAGCTACTGTCTTCTGCTAAAGGTCTGTGGATGTCACCTCTGGACAAATACAATTCCACTAGGTACACTTGCCAAATTCCAGCTATGTTGAAACAGTGCCATTTCACATGTTTTTCTTATCTTATGAAAACCTAAGAAAATAATCACCTACATTATCTTGATCTTTCAGAAGAGGAAACTGAAGATGAAAAAGTTAGGCAATCTGTCCAAAGGCAGAGTCAGACAATGAAGGAACCAGGACCTGTTCCTTGGTTTGTGTCCCTCTGGAAGCCGGATGCTCTGCGCTCTCAGACCTGATTTGCTGCTGCGGGTCCACACGGCAGGCTCAGACAGTCAGGACTTGGAACTCTCACAGCCCTTCTCAGCTTAACACCTCATGGCTTCATAACCCAAAGGTGGTTTTCGTAAAAGGCACTATGCATCAGAACTTCTTGGTGCAAGGGTCACAGTGAGCAGAAGCCAGCATCTTTCTGGAGAAAAGACTGCTTGTCTTTGTGTGTTAAAATCTCCTTCTTAACAATAACGCATTTTCTCTTTTGAAGAGCAGTGAAAGGTACTCATGCCATCCCAAGAATGTGTGTCTGATTTATTCCTTGATATTGATTCTGAGCTTCACTGTAATTCAGAGAGTACAGTAACATCATCCTGAGTTTTCTAGGAAGCTTTGGTGCATGTGGGGATTCATCAGTCCGCCATGCTGGTCTGTGTTTAAGATGCCGTGAGCGGAGCTGACAGCAAGGCTCAGACCATATATGCTCCACATTCTTTGCTGCTATGACTCCCTGCCACTAGGCCCATGACAGACCCATGGAGACACCTCTCAGCCCTGGAGGAATGTCAGCACTAACCTGTCCTACCAGGCTGCTGCCATGGCGACTGAGGTGAGGGTTCCAGCAGGCGACAGGTCACCCAGAGCCCAGAAGCAGCCTTGTAGCCCAATCACCATCTACTCAAACCTCAGCTCTGAGGTTCACTAGATGTGTGGCCTTGGGCTAGTTGACTATCCTCTCTGAGCCTCTGTCTGAAATGTAAAACAAAGGAAACAAGTTCCTCCTTGCAGCATTGCTGGTCCAAGTGCAGGAAACCTC
The DNA here is from genome assembly GCA_006408675.1 of Madoqua kirkii. Lineage (NCBI taxonomy): Eukaryota > Metazoa > Chordata > Mammalia > Artiodactyla > Bovidae > Madoqua > Madoqua kirkii. The sequence continues at coordinate 6,111 of SJYC01053863.1, forward strand.
GTTCAGCGCCTGAATGTCCTGCGAGGCACGGCTGCTGGTACGTGCTCATCAGCGCTGTCCTCTACATGCATATTCCAGTTAATCTTTGAAATATATCACTCGGGTGGGATTGCTTGCATTTTATCGATAAGGATTCTGGTTCCAAAGAGGTCAAATAATTAATCTATTTTTACATATTAGCTGAGCAGCAGTGAGGCCTGTCTGTATTCACAGATGATGTTCTTCAGTTCAGTTTAGTCGCTCAGTTCCGACTCTTTGTGACCCCAAGAACTGCAGCACACCAGGCCTCCCTGTCCCTTACCAACTCCTGGAGTTCACCCAAACTCACGTCCATTGAGTCGGTGATGCCATCCAGCCATCCCATCCTCTGTTGTTCTCCTCCTGCCCTCAATCCTTCCCCAAATCAGGGTCTTTTCAAGTGAGTCATACTATATTGTCAAATCTAATTTCACCTTTTATCTTTCATCAGCTAGCTTGGAGTGCTAACAAGTGTGGGTCTAAACTTCATGTGTGTGACTTTAGAGACCTCAATATGGGAGATCTGGGCCCCAGCTTCAGACGGAAGCCCAACTATCCATCTGCTTTCTGGGTCTTTGGGATTCAGCCTTCGACATGGGAACAACAGCACTTGATAGGTGGACCTGTTACATCTCAGCACTGTGAGGGGAGCTGTTCCAGCCCTTACTATATCCAGTTATTGTCTCAGTCAGGGAAGCAGAAGGTGGTAGAGGAGGAAGTCTGGTCTTGGAGATGGCCAGGCGTGGGTTCATTTTCCATTCTATTCCCTTGCTCCGTGACCGGGGACTAATCACTCAACCCTCTGTGCTTAGGTCACCTCTCTGCATCTCACGTCTGGGGTGGGGAGGCTGTTGTCCACTTCTGAGGTCAACGTGGATGAATGTGAAATACAAGTGCTTAACGAGGTGAGTTCTGACTAAGGAGCCTTGCAGAAGGGCTGGAAGCAAGATCAGAGTGAAACCAGAGGATGTGAGAATAAGCAAGGGGCAAGGAGAGAGGTAAGGACAGGCTTTCGTGCCATGACGTAGGCACTGGCTACATGCATGACATCTAGAAAGTGGCAGAGGCAGACACCAAACCCTGGCCTGCAGCTCGGGTTCAGAGACGTCCTGGCACTGAACACAGTACTAGGAACATGGGAGGCATGCTTAACTATGAGTAAATGAATGAACTTGAACATACCACATCTCATTGCTGAATTTCCGTTTCTGCATCAGCAAAATGGGGATAACTGTACACACAGCCTGTGGCAATCTCAAGGATTACACAGAGTGACGCCTGAGAAGTGGCTTGTAAGTTGCAGACTTTTATAAAGCTCATATAAAGAGCACTTATTTGGGTAAAAGTACTTTCTTGGAGTAGAAGAGAAAGAGAGACATTTCATCTGAGGGGAACATGGAAGGCTGCAGTTAATAAAATACGTGAATGAATCTCCAAATGTGAGGAGTTGGAAAAAAAGTTAAACACTGCTTTTCCCTTGGCAACCTATGTTTCCAAGGTGTTCCTGTAATGTATTTCCTCCATCAGGAGGGTCCAGCATTACCTCCCTGCTTAGCCAAGCAGCATGAATAACAGCATGCTGGGAAAGAGGTAGTCTTAGGTTTTCAAATGATAAAATCTGGGTAGAATCTTGCTTCCCCAATTGCCAGCTGAGTATTCTTGGAAGTCATTTCCCTGTCTCTGAGCCTCAGTCTCTGCATCTGTCAAACAGGGTGAAATTAACTGTATCTCACAAGTTTAGGATCCAGAGCCAGTGATGTTAATGACTGTGGCCAGCCTGGTTTAATCTTTGTTCCCTAAAAGGTAGTTTCTGTTTGTGTTAGTCGAGTGACCCAACGTGTCAGTAGAGGTCTCAGGATGGAGGAGTCTTCAGGCCACCCTGCCAGTGGGGGTGGAGCCGGGGAGAAAGAGGAAGATGTTAGCTTCATGGGCCTGGGTCAGAAGTCACAAGGCCATGTGCTCTCTGCCTGTCTCCGTGGTAATTGTAGAACTGTTCCAGAGCCACATCTGAAAGCTGTTAGGGGACCAAGCAGCCCTGGAGGGGCTCTTTGCGAGGGGAAGAAAGTGACAGCCCCTGATGTGGGGAAGGAGGAGAGAAAGAGAAGGGAGAGACACTGAGAAGCAGAATGCACACGTGCAACACCCAGAAAGCAGAGTGGAAAGGGGGAAGGGGACACAGTCAGAGCCTGGGTTCCTCCGGGGTGGGAAGGCTGCTGGCGACCTCGGCCCGGTTCTCGCATCTTGACCTGGGCAGGTGGGCTGAGACCCACTGATAACGTGAGCTAGAGCGCCCGCTGTTGTTCGGTCGTGTCTGACTCTGAGTGACCTATGAACTGCAGCATGCCAGCCTTCCCTGTCCTTCGCTACCTCCCGGAGTTTAGTCAAACTCAGATTCATTGAGGGCAGGAGGAGAAGGAGGTGACAGAGGAGGAGAAGGGGTTGACAGAGGGGGAGAACTCCCGAGCCATCACCAAGCTCTACAACCTCATTTTACAGGTCGGGGGGACCATGGCCTGGAGAGGAAACAGACTTGCCCAAGGACCTGCTGCCGATCAGTTCAGAATAAAGGCCCTGGCTTTCCCGTCCCCTCCTCTAGCACTCCTTCTCCACGTCACCTTGCTTTTCGCACAGTTGACTGACTGGGGCCCAGCTGCCCCTCTGGGATAATCACAGAAGAGGTGGTCCAGGATCAAGTGGGATGGGCTATTCAGGAACCTGGAATCCCAGGCTCAAATCCTTGCTACCCCTTCCTCTGACTTTGTTTCAGGGGAAAAACACTGGCCAAAGTGGTTGAAAATTGAGTTCATGTCCCAGAGTGTGGGTTGTGAGATCTCAGATCAATCCAGTTTCAGTGTATCAGTATTTCAGTGAGTGGGGACGTACCTTGGGATTGACTACTCAAATGCAAAGTATTTTTCAATGTTTCTTTACCACCTTCAGGACAAAGCACAAACTCCTTACCACGGGCCCCAGTGTGGCTCCTTGATGTCCCTCCCTTTGATACTATCTGGGTGGGACTCTACCACTGAGTCTCAAACTCTGGCCACAGATCCAGCCTTGTTGACTGGTCTCCACTGCCTGTCCTGTTTCACAGCGGAGCCATATCCAGCTGCTAACGGACCTCCCCTTTGTCTTTGCACACACCGCACCCTTCAGCAGGGCCCCCTGACTCCTTCTCCACTTAACCTCCTTCACCCACCTTGTCCTTGGAGCATCAGTCAGCCCTCATTCCCTCCACCCACCCTCCCTGTATAGTGCCAGGTCTTGGCCCATCTGGCATGACTAGGTTGGTGCCCAGACAACTCTCTCATGCCCGCATGAGTGTGTGAGTGTCTTCAGAACCAGAACAGGCCTCTGCCCATCTCTCTGCCTGACGCTCCACCTGGTGCTCAGCAAACACTGTTGAATGAATGACTGACTCAGTCAACTGTAAGGCACCAATAGTGATTCCACTGTCTAGCAATCAAGTTTCCCCATCTGTCAAATGAGCAAAATGTGAATAGATTAAAAGGCCATTAAAGGGGACAGAATAACAGAGTGGCCCAAGGCACAGCCTTGGAATCAGGCAATTTGATTTTAAGTCCTAGCTTTCCATTTCTTATTTATGTGAGGCCTTGCCTCAGTTAACTCACCTGGAAAATAGAAATCATAATATTAAAACCCACTCAATGGGGCCGTTGTTGAACTGCTCACCATGACGCCTGGCATGTTAGCAGTCAACGAGAGCGAGCTGTGGGCATCATCATCAATATTACTGTTATTATATTAAGCCACTGCCCAAGGCTCTGACGCCCTCCCCCTACGCCCAGAGTAAGCTCTCCTAGTGGAGACCACCAGAGGGTAGGTGGAGAGGAAGCTGGGCCCGTCCGAGACCCCGGGACCCCCTCACAGCAGGGGTGAGAGAATGAAACTGAGACTTTAATTGGCGGTGAGAGCTTCTCATGGATCTGACGGGGGTAAGAGCAGGGACAGGGGCTCAGAGGCCCACGTCAGGACTGTGTCCCCGAGAGGACGAGAAAATGCGTTTGAAGTCTCCAGGCCAACGCCTGCCCTTCCCCAGCCGCTGCATGATTTAGGAATTCTGGCGAGGCAAGAGTCTCCTCGCTGATTTGAAGGGAAACAGATGTTTCCAGGCCAGAGGCCCTGGTCTTGTAAAATCCTCCTTCCCCCACACAGCTTTGGCAAACAACTTCCCGTAAGTTTACCTCCCCACCACCCCCCACCACACACACCACGCCACGCCACCACCATCCACCACCGCTCCCCTCCCTGGCATTCCTAGCACAATGTGGAAGGCAGGGGTGGTGGAATAAACCCTGAGTGCCAGCTCCAGCTCAGGGTCTGGGCAGTCAGATTTCCAAGGACACCCAAAGGCCCTTTTCTGGGGCTCAGTCTCTTCTCTGAAAGTGTTAGTCATTCAGTCATGTTCAACTCTTTGCGACCCCATGGAAAGGGTCTCCACCAGGCTCCTCTATCCATGGGATTCTCCAGGCAAGAATACTGGAATGGGTAGCCATGCCCTCCTCCAGGGGATCTTTCCAACCCAGGGATTGAACCTGGGTCTCCCGCATTGCGGGCAGATTCTTTACCATCTGAGCCATATATTTAAGCATCTCTGCAATGAGGGGAACTAAACCAAGATCAGCATCAAGGGATGGGCTGGACTTGATCTTCCAGGGACTGAGCATGTTTGCTTCTGAAAGAGCTGGTATGATCCTTTCCAGAGCTTTTCCCATTGGAGTCTATGGTGAACAGCATGGATTTGCATGTCAGGACCCGAGCTTGAGTCTGAACTCCATCAGCTACTGGATGGGAACAACTGAACCCTTGGGCCTTGGTTTCTTCATCAGTAAAATGTGATCAAGATTCCATCTCACAGGGCTGTGAGAATTAAACCAGAACTCAATCTCTCCCACTCTTATTTTAGGCTTCTTATGAATGAAACTGAGCATCATACTTCTTTCCTTGGCCTACGCATGATGCTCAGGACAGTCTGAACCCAGAGTGGGTGTCCTATAATGATCATAACTGGTTGCTGGTAGGAAGACCTGTTAGATACTGGACAGTTGAAAGGCTCAGGATCTTAATTCAGTTTTTTTTTTTTTAAATTAGAGGATAATTGCTTTACAATGCTGTGGTGACTTCTGTCATACATCAACATGAATCAGCTACAGGAAAGTATTTGTCCCTCCCTCCCTTGAACCCCCACGCCCACCTTCCTCCTCTTAACCTAGTTCTGCTTAAAGAGTAGAAACAGCATTCTCAGTTTGATAATCACAAAGCAGCAGAATGGGTTCTGATTCGAACAGACTTTGGAGTTGACCACCTGAGGCCAAAATGATGGTTCTATAACCCACTATCTTTATAACCGTGAGCAAGTTAGTTAACCTCTCTGTTCTTCGGCACTCTTGTCTTTAAACTGTGGATGATGATATTATGGTGGAGGAATAAAGAACTCGAAATGGTGCCTGGCACACAGTAAGTGCTACATAATAAGCATTCACCATCATTCAACATGTGCATGCTTAAATTATGAGGCTCTTCTACAACGGTTTTAAAATGAGCTCCCCCAACTCTAATCCTTTGCCATTGAACCCACTGAGAGGTAGAGGAGCGTGTCCACTCACCTTGAATGTGGCAGGTTCGTGCATGGTTTCACTCACAGAGCACAGCAGAAGGGTCACTGTTCCTCTGGGTCATAAAAGGCTATTCAACGTCTGCCTTGCCTACTGAAACATTATCACTTGGAGTCCCGAGCCTCCCATGACTAAAAGGTAGTTTCTGTTTGTGTTAGTCGAGTGACCCAACGTGTCAGTAGAGGTCTCAGGATGGAGGAGTCTTCAGGCCACCCTGCCAGTGGGGGTGGAGCCGGGGAGAAAGAGGAAGATGTTAGCTTCATGGGCCTGGGTCAGAAGTCACAAGGCCATGTGCTCTCTGCCTGTCTCCGTGGTAATTGTAGAACTGTTCCAGAGCCACATCTGAAAGCTGTTAGGGGACCAAGCAGCCCTGGAGGGGCTCTTTGCGAGGGGAAGAAAGTGACAGCCCCTGATGTGGGGAAGGAGGAGAGAAAGAGAAGGGAGAGACACTGAGAAGCAGAATGCACACGTGCAACACCCAGAAAGCAGAGTGGAAAGGGGGAAGGGGACACAGTCAGAGCCTGGGTTCCTCCGGGGTGGGAAGGCTGCTGGCGACCTCGGCCCGGTTCTCGCATCTTGACCTGGGCAGGTGGGCTGAGACCCACTGATAACGTGAGCTAGAGCGCCCGCTGTTGTTCGGTCGTGTCTGACTCTGAGTGACCTATGAACTGCAGCATGCCAGCCTTCCCTGTCCTTCGCTACCTCCCGGAGTTTAGTCAAACTCAGATTCATTGAGGGCAGGAGGAGAAGGAGGTGACAGAGGAGGAGAAGGGGTTGACAGAGGGGGAGAACTCCCGAGCCATCACCAAGCTCTACAACCTCATTTTACAGGTCGGGGGGACCATGGCCTGGAGAGGAAACAGACTTGCCCAAGGACCTGCTGCCGATCAGTTCAGAATAAAGGCCCTGGCTTTCCCGTCCCCTCCTCTAGCACTCCTTCTCCACGTCACCTTGCTTTTCGCACAGTTGACTGACTGGGGCCCAGCTGCCCCTCTGGGATAATCACAGAAGAGGTGGTTCCAGGATCAAGTGGGATGGGCTATTCAGGAACCTGGAATCCCAGGCTCAAATCCTTGCTACCCCTTCCTCTGACTTTGTTTCAGGGGAAAAACACTGGCCAAAGTGGTTGAAAATTGAGTTCATGTCCCAGAGTGTGGGTTGTGAGATCTCAGATCAATCCAGTTTCAGTGTATCAGTATTTCAGTGAGTGGGGACGTACCTTGGGATTGACTACTCAAATGCAAAGTATTTTTCAATGTTTCTTTACCACCTTCAGGACAAAGCACAAACTCCTTACCACGGGCCCCAGTGTGGCTCCTTGATGTCCCTCCCTTTGATACTATCTGGGTGGGACTCTACCACTGAGTCTCAAACTCTGGCCACAGATCCAGCCTTGTTGACTGGTCTCCACTGCCTGTCCTGTTTCACAGCGGAGCCATATCCAGCTGCTAACGGACCTCCCCTTTGTCTTTGCACACACCGCACCCTTCAGCAGGGCCCCCTGACTCCTTCTCCACTTAACCTCCTTCACCCACCTTGTCCTTGGAGCATCAGTCAGCCCTCATTCCCTCCACCCACCCTCCCTGTATAGTGCCAGGTCTTGGCCCATCTGGCATGACTAGGTTGGTGCCCAGACAACTCTCTCATGCCCGCATGAGTGTGTGAGTGTCTTCAGAACCAGAACAGGCCTCTGCCCATCTCTCTGCCTGACGCTCCACCTGGTGCTCAGCAAACACTGTTGAATGAATGACTGACTCAGTCAACTGTAAGGCACCAATAGTGATTCCACTGTCTAGCAATCAAGTTTCCCCATCTGTCAAATGAGCAAAATGTGAATAGATTAAAAGCCATTAAAGGGGACAGAATAACAGAGTGGCCCAAGGCACAGCCTTGGAATCAGGCAATTTGATTTTAAGTCCTAGCTTTCCATTTCTTATTTATGTGAGGCCTTGCCTCAGTTAACTCACCTGGAAAATAGAAATCATAATATTAAAACCCACTCAATGGGGCCGTTGTTGAACTGCTCACCATGACGCCTGGCATGTTAGCAGTCAACGAGAGCGAGCTGTGGGCATCATCATCAATATTACTGTTATTATATTAAGCCACTGCCCAAGGCTCTGACGCCCTCCCCCTACGCCCAGAGTAAGCTCTCCTAGTGGAGACCACCAGAGGGTAGGTGGAGAGGAAGCTGGGCCCGTCCGAGACCCCGGGACCCCCTCACAGCAGGGGTGAGAGAATGAAACTGAGACTTTAATTGGCGGTGAGAGCTTCTCATGGATCTGACGGGGGTAAGAGCAGGGACAGGGGCTCAGAGGCCCACGTCAGGACTGTGTCCCCGAGAGGACGAGAAAATGCGTTTGAAGTCTCCAGGCCAACGCCTGCCCTTCCCCAGCCGCTGCATGATTTAGGAATTCTGGCGAGGCAAGAGTCTCCTCGCTGATTTGAAGGGAAACAGATGTTTCCAGGCCAGAGGCCCTGGTCTTGTAAAATCCTCCTTCCCCCACACAGCTTTGGCAAACAACTTCCCGTAAGTTTACCTCCCCACCACCCCCCACCACACACACCACGCCACGCCACCACCATCCACCACCGCTCCCCTCCCTGGCATTCCTAGCACAATGTGGAAGGCAGGGGTGGTGGAATAAACCCTGAGTGCCAGCTCCAGCTCAGGGTCTGGGCAGTCAGATTTCCAAGGACACCCAAAGGCCCTTTTCTGGGGCTCAGTCTCTTCTCTGAAAGTGTTAGTCATTCAGTCATGTTCAACTCTTTGCGACCCCATGGAAAGGGTCTCCACCAGGCTCCTCTATCCATGGGATTCTCCAGGCAAGAATACTGGAATGGGTAGCCATGCCCTCCTCCAGGGGATCTTTCCAACCCAGGGATTGAACCTGGGTCTCCCGCATTGCGGGCAGATTCTTTACCATCTGAGCCATATATTTAAGCATCTCTGCAATGAGGGGAACTAAACCAAGATCAGCATCAAGGGATGGGCTGGACTTGATCTTCCAGGGACTGAGCATGTTTGCTTCTGAAAGAGCTGGTATGATCCTTTCCAGAGCTTTTCCCATTGGAGTCTATGGTGAACAGCATGGATTTGCATGTCAGGACCCGAGCTTGAGTCTGAACTCCATCAGCTACTGGATGGGAACAACTGAACCCTTGGGCCTTGGTTTCTTCATCAGTAAAATGTGATCAAGATTCCATCTCACAGGGCTGTGAGAATTAAACCAGAACTCAATCTCTCCCACTCTTATTTTAGGCTTCTTATGAATGAAACTGAGCATCATACTTCTTTCCTTGGCCTACGCATGATGCTCAGGACAGTAGAGACTTTAATTGGCGGTGAGAGCTTCTCATGGATCTGACGGGGGTAAGAGCAGGGACAGGGGCTCAGAGGCCCACGTCAGGACTGTGTCCCCGAGAGGACGAGAAAATGCGTTTGAAGTCTCCAGGCCAACGCCTGCCCTTCCCCAGCCGCTGCATGATTTAGGAATTCTGGCGAGGCAAGAGTCTCCTCGCTGATTTGAAGGGAAACAGATGTTTCCAGGCCAGAGGCCCTGGTCTTGTAAAATCCTCCTTCCCCCACACAGCTTTGGCAAACAACTTCCCGTAAGTTTACCTCCCCACCACCCCCCACCACACACACCACGCCACGCCACCACCATCCACCACCGCTCCCCTCCCTGGCATTCCTAGCACAATGTGGAAGGCAGGGGTGGTGGAATAAACCCTGAGTGCCAGCTCCAGCTCAGGGTCTGGGCAGTCAGATTTCCAAGGACACCCAAAGGCCCTTTTCTGGGGCTCAGTCTCTTCTCTGAAAGTGTTAGTCATTCAGTCATGTTCAACTCTTTGCGACCCCATGGAAAGGGTCTCCACCAGGCTCCTCTATCCATGGGATTCTCCAGGCAAGAATACTGGAATGGGTAGCCATGCCCTCCTCCAGGGGATCTTTCCAACCCAGGGATTGAACCTGGGTCTCCCGCATTGCGGGCAGATTCTTTACCATCTGAGCCATATATTTAAGCATCTCTGCAATGAGGGGAACTAAACCAAGATCAGCATCAAGGGATGGGCTGGACTTGATCTTCCAGGGACTGAGCATGTTTGCTTCTGAAAGAGCTGGTATGATCCTTTCCAGAGCTTTTCCCATTGGAGTCTATGGTGAACAGCATGGATTTGCATGTCAGGACCCGAGCTTGAGTCTGAACTCCATCAGCTACTGGATGGGAACAACTGAACCCTTGGGCCTTGGTTTCTTCATCAGTAAAATGTGATCAAGATTCCATCTCACAGGGCTGTGAGAATTAAACCAGAACTCAATCTCTCCCACTCTTATTTTAGGCTTCTTATGAATGAAACTGAGCATCATACTTCTTTCCTTGGCCTACGCATGATGCTCAGGACAGTCTGAACCCAGAGTGGGTGTCCTATAATGATCATAACTGGTTGCTGGTAGGAAGACCTGTTAGATACTGGACAGTTGAAAGGCTCAGGATCTTAATTCAGTTTTTTTTTTTTTAAATTAGAGGATAATTGCTTTACAATGCTGTGGTGACTTCTGTCATACATCAACATGAATCAGCTACAGGAAAGTATTTGTCCCTCCCTCCCTTGAACCCCCACGCCCACCTTCCTCCTCTTAACCTAGTTCTGCTTAAAGAGTAGAAACAGCATTCTCAGTTTGATAATCACAAAGCAGCAGAATGGGTTCTGATTCGAACAGACTTTGGAGTTGACCACCTGAGGCCAAAATGATGGTTCTATAACCCACTATCTTTATAACCGTGAGCAAGTTAGTTAACCTCTCTGTTCTTCGGCACTCTTGTCTTTAAACTGTGGATGATGATATTATGGTGGAGGAATAAAGAACTCGAAATGGTGCCTGGCACACAGTAAGTGCTACATAATAAGCATTCACCATCATTCAACATGTGCATGCTTAAATTATGAGGCTCTTCTACAACGGTTTTAAAATGAGCTCCCCCAACTCTAATCCTTTGCCATTGAACCCACTGAGAGGTAGAGGAGCGTGTCCACTCACCTTGAATGTGGCAGGTTCGTGCATGGTTTCACTCACAGAGCACAGCAGAAGGGTCACTGTTCCTCTGGGTCATAAAAGGCTATTCAACGTCTGCCTTGCCTACTGAAACATTATCACTTGGAGTCCCGAGCCTCCCATGAGAAACATCCAATTACCCTGGTGTTATAGAGCCAGACTCCTCAGATAGGCTAAGTCATGGTGTTCAGGTCATTCCAGTCTAATTTCCAGAAAGAAAGTAAAGGAACCTTCAAGCAGTGGAGTCACCTCCAACTTTTGAACCCTTGCAGCTAAGGCTTCAGACTTCATGGAATAAAGAGCACTGTCTTCTGGGCTCTGTCTGAACGCCTAACCCACAGAATCCATTAGTATAATCACACAGTTGCTTTAATCACTACATTCTGGGGTCATTTGTTATGTCATCTGTAGTAACTAGAACAATTTCCAAACATCTAGAGTAGGTGTCAGCAAACGATAGTACAAATCTGGTCTGCTGCCTGTTTTTATAAATAAAGTTTTAATAGATAGCTTCTTTGGTTTTCTTATAATCTGTTTTCTATAGATGCTTTCACACTATAGTGATAGAACTCAGTCATTGCATCAGAGACCGTATAGTCCACGGAGCCTAAAATATTTACCATCTGGACATTACTGAGCCCTGAGTTAGAGTTTTGTCAGTACTTAACATTAAAATCATTTGCTTCCATGATTTCATTTAATCCCAGAGTTAGAAGTCATTCTCATTTTACAGGTAGGCACAAGGAGTTCAAGTGACCTGTCCCAGGTTACATAGCTATTCTGACCCCAGGCCTAAGGCTACAATAGGCTGCTGAAGATCCAGACTCTAGTTTCATCCCCTTGAATGAGCAGTGTAACCTTGACCCATGCCCTGCCCGCAGTTTCCCAGCCCATGAAATGAGAGCATTGGGCAAGATGGTGTGGACTGACTGCCGGAATTCAGATGTCCAAAGTTTCCCCTAGCTGGGTGTCGGCCGTGGGGCAAAAATGTCTCTACTCTCATTTAGTCATCAAAGAGAGACTTGAAGATGATCAGCCAGGGGCTGTACAATACCGCAGGCAGCTCACCTACTCCCCAACACCAAAAGCCAACCTTCTTATCTCCTAACTCAGGCGGACAACCTGTGCTTTCTGCCAACATAAATATTTAGCTCCAGTGCCGGGCACAGAGAGACCATCATGGTATTAAGGACTCTCGCCCTGGTGTCCACTTTCAAAACAACCCAATCTGAGCTGTGACTGGGAGGCCCTGCTTGGGACAAAGGTGAGGCAGTCTGTAGCTGGGCTTCAACACCAGCACCCCCGACTTGCCCTCCCTTCAACCCCTCCAGCTGCATGAGCTAACAGGTAAAGCATCAGGAGAGGCAGGAAGCCCACAGAGAGAGCTCTGGGGGAGGCCAAGTCTGGAAACCAGTGTGGGCCCAGGCTCAGGCAGAGGCAACAGCGATCTAGAATCATGCACTGCTCTGCCTGCCAAGACCCCCCAAGTTCACTGGGTTATGAGCATTACCCTAACACCCAGAGTGCCAGAGTACCAGAATCAGCAGTGCCTGATGCATGTGCTGACATTCAAAATGAAATACATACAAACTGATTCACCCTTAAAGCATGCTGAGTACATCTCCAGTACCGGACTGGGGGGTGAGCTCCGCTCTGTGTGTGCCTGCCGCCGGCGGAACTCCTGATGGAAGCCCCACCAGGTGCTAAGCAGGAGAGGGAGCACTCGTGCAGAAGAACGGTGTGGTCCGCGCTTTCCAAGAGCTCCCAGAAGAGCAGGGGGGTGGACAAGTGAACAAAAAATGGGATGCAGTGCCGCAGAACTCAGATACCAAGGCATTCTTGCCCCTACGTTTCCTCAGGCGTGCCCCTTCTCCCGACTTCAAATAGTGGACCAAGCCTTGGGAATGCATTCAAGGGCCACCTGGACCTCCTGTCAGCTGCCACCTACAGGGAATGCCAACTGCCTGTAAGAGTCTCTCTTTCTCCTACCAAAACATGGTGGAAATCCTAACCCTCTCCTCCCAGAAAGCCTGAACGGCGTGATTCTGCCAATGGGTTGTGATACCCAAGGACTATGCAAGTGGTTTGTCTAAACTCAGTCACTCACCTATCCAGCATAAGCTGACCCCTCGAGAGAAGAATTCTAATTGGCACTTGACTTGGCACTTGTCCTTCTCCTCCTGGTTCTTTTCTGTCTCTACCCCTTCTCCCCTCCTCTTTTCTAACTCCTCTTTTTTCAGGGAGTGGACATGATAACACACAATTGGACTGACTATAGCTCTTGGTTGGAGGATGTTCATCTTTTAATAGGTTGCTTTAGGGTAGAGCAGACACAGGTTAAATTTATGGTTCCAAATCAAGGAATGAATTATGCATGGAACACCAATTCCACTTCAACTTGTCTTCCTGGGCTCTTTAAGCAAATGTGTGGCCTTTTCTCTTATATCTTTATTGCAGGCTGTATGGCCTCTCTGAATCTCAGATAAAAATAATAATTTTTTAAATGACTTTAGTTATAAAAAATTTTTTGCAGGAAAGCATAACTTGGGAATATGTTGATTTGAGAGACAAGAGGACTTGATTTGTAGGTTTAACCTTGTCAGCAAGCTGTGGGCTTTGGGCCCGTGATCTGACTTCTCTCTGCCTCAGGTACCTATTGATAACTCCACAGGGATGCTGTGAGATCAAGCAGTCGTCACAAATGTGAAAACGCCTTGGAGATTCCACACACACTTCTTGGGCACCTAACTCCGCATCAGACACACAGCCGGGAACTTTTATATAGTTGTCTTCTGTTCTCTTTACAGCTGTCTAAGGGATATGTATTATTAAATCCATATTTACAAGGAGGCAAGTGAACCATGGAAATGTGAATTGACTCTCTCAAGGCTGTGCAGAGAGCAGCTCAGCCAGGCCCCGGCGCAGGTCTCCTAACTCAAAGCCCAGTGCTGTTTCCAAAAAGAATTATTAGGTATTCATTGGTCCCAACTGGGTCTTGAGTCACAGTTCAGAGGAGGGTAGACTTTATTAGGAGGATGAACTCCACGTTCCCGACTTTTGACAAGGAAGCGATCTCAGTACAGGATCACCATCACCATCACCCACTTTGAACCCTGCCATCGCGCCTCTTTCCACATCTGACCCGAAAGACTTTCTTTTCCTCCGTGGTGCTTTTTGAGGCTGCATGTTGCCAAAGCCAAGTGCAGAGGAAGTGAGGCCAAGCAGAGGTCATCGACTTGGATTCACCCCGGACACTGAGTTAGGGAGCACTACAGGCAGGGTGGCTCTTATCTACTTCCAGCTGAGCCCAGTGTGCAACCCAAGAGTGAGCACTGCTTCCCCGCGTGTGAAGGGCTGGTGTGCGGAGTGCGCACAACCCCTGGGCTTGGAGTCTGAAGGACTGAATTAGATCATAACGCTGTTTCCTGTTCCTGGTATCCTAAGAGCCTCAGTTTCTGTATCTGTAAACTGGAGTCAGCACTATCTGACTGACAACACTGCTGTAAGAATGAAATAACATGCAAAACACCTAAAAGAGTGCTTAGTTCAGTACATGGTATCTTTTTCTGTTTCTTTCTTTCTTTCTTTCTTTCTTTTTTTTTTTGCTTACTCATGATATATAAAGCTGGCTTAGAACTCAACATTCAAAAAACTAAGATCATGGCATCTGGTCCCATCACTTCATGACAAATGGATGGGGAAAAAATAGAAACAGTGACAGACTTTATTTCCTTGGGCTCCAAAATCACTGAGGATGGTGACTGCAGCCATGAAATTAAAATACACTTGCTCCTTGGAAGAAAAGCTATGACAAACCTAGACAGTGTGTTAAAAAGCAGAGACATCACTTTGCTGTCAAAGGTCAGTCTAGTCAGAGCTATGTCTTCTCAAGCAGTCGTGTACAGATTTGAGAGCTGGATCATAAAGAAGGCTGAGCGCCAAAGAATTAATGCATTCAAATCATGGTGCTGGAAAAGACTCCTGAGCATCCTTTGGACAGCAAGAAGAGCAAACTAGTCAGTCAAACCCAAATGAAATCAACTTTGAATATCCATTGGAAGGACTGATGCTGAAACTTCCATCCAATACTTTGGCCACCTGATGCAAAGAGTCGACACATTGGAAAAGACCCCAATGCTGGGAAAGATTGAGACCAGGAGGAGAAGGAGGAGGCAACAGCGATGGTTGGATGGCATCACTGACTCAATGGACATGAGTTTGAGCAAACTCTGGGAGGTGGTAAAGAACAGGGAAGCCTGATGTGCTTCAGTCCATGGGGTAGAGTCAGACACAACTTAGCAACTGAACAACAACACAACATGTGAGATAAAGTGAGAATGAAGCTTTTTTGAAAATCAACCCCATAGGCAAAGGCGGTCACCTGGAGGGTGTTGTAAGCAATGAAACCACCACTTTTCATAAGGTTTAGTTAGAGCTCTAGCTCAGCCTCTGGTGTGCAGCTAAGTCATACTGTGCCTCTGATTCTGTTTCCTTAACAGTTACGCTGTGACAACAATACCTGCTTCAATAGCATTAGGAAAATTAGAGACAGTACTCTGACCTTGGACTTCTCCAGCTGTGCCCTGATCAACACTATGACCTAGACTGACGTCCTTCCCCATGGACCTTGCTTTCGTTTCCTATGAAGCAACAGGTCACCAGATGTCTCCACTCATGAAGTCTACCAAATGTTAACACCAAATCTTTACAGACTCTTCCAAAACAAAAATAAAAGTGGAAGGAACACTGCCAGGTACCTGTATGAAGCCAGTATTACTCTGATACCAAAAATAGGGACCACAAGGAAAATACACACACACACACACACACACACACACACACGGCCACAGTCCCATATTCCTTACAAATATCGACACAACAAATTACTCACCTAGGAACACATGTTAAAAAGGACTGTACATCATGACCAAATGGGATTTATCCCTTGAAAAGATGACTGATTCAGAATATGAAAATCAACCAACATCATACATCATATTAGGAGAATAAAAGACAAAAATTACATAATCATCTCAATAGGCAAATTATAGAGCTTTCAGAGAGCCCAATACCCTTTCATGATAAAAATACTCAACAAACTATGAATAGAAGGGAACATCCCCAGTCTGATAAAGGATATCTATGGACCATTAACATCACACTTAATGGTAAAGACTGAAAGCTTTCCCCTTAAGATCAGGAACAAGACAAGAACGTCTGCTTTCCCTATTCTATTCAACATTGCTCTGAAGGTTCTAGACAGAGCAATTAAGGCAAAAAAGGGAAATGAAAGTCACCCAGACAACAAAGGAAAGTGTAAAATAACTATATTTGCAGATGACATGGTTTTGTATGTGCAAAAACAAAGGAATCTATATACACACAAAGATCTTCAAAAAAATAGTTCAGTAAGTTGCAAGTTTAAAGATCAATAAAAATAAATCAGTTATATTCTATATACTAGCAATGAAGTGTCAGAAAAATAAAATTAAGAAACAATTCCATTGACAGTATTGTCAAATAGAATAAAATGATACGAGTAGTTTTAACAAAGGCATGTAAGACTTACACACTGAGAACTATAAAACACCACGGAAAGAAATTTAAAGAGACTGAAATAAATGGAAGGATACCATGTGTTCATGAACTGGAAGACTTAACACTGTTAATATGAAACTACTTCCAAATTTATCTATAGATTCAACACAATCCCTATAAAAAAATCACAGGTGATTTTTTGGGGTAAAAATTGACAAACTAGTCCTAAAATTCATATGGGAATACACAATACCCAGAATAGCCAAATAATCTTTAAAAATAAAAAAGACAAACTTGAATGATTCACACATCCTGATTTCTAAATTTGCTACAAAATTATAGTAATCAAGGCTGTCTATTACTAGTGTAAGGATAGATATAGGTGAATGGAGTGAACCTGAGAGTTTAGAAATGAATATAGTCATTTGATTTTCAACAGGAGTGCTAAGACAATGCAATGGGGGAATAATGATCTCTTTCATAATAGTTTCTTCAGCAAATTATTTTGGAACAATCAGAGAGCCACATGCAAGTGAATGAAACTGGACCCCATTCTTACACCATATAAAAAAATAATTCAAAAGGGATCAAAGACCTAAATGCAAAAGCAAAAACTATAAAACTCTCAAAAACAAACATAGGAGTAAACCTTCATGACCTTAGATTAGGGGATGATTTCTTAGATATGACACCTAAAGCACAAACAGAAGAAGAAGAGATCATTGGACTTCACCAAAAATGAAAAAAGCAAAAGTGCTTTAAAGGACACTATCAAGAAAGTGACAAGACAGCCAACATCATAGGAGAAAATATTTATAAATCCTCTGATACAGATCTAATATTTGGAATATATAAATATTAAAACTCAACAGCAGAAAGACTAACAGCACAATGTAAAAATGGTCAAAGGACTTTGAAAAAACATGTCTGCAGAGAAGATATACAATGGTCAATAATAAGTCACGGAGATAGGCTCAACATTGTTAGTCATGTAGGGAATGCAAATCAAATCTCTAATGAGACATCTCCTCTTAACCATTAAGATGGCTATGATAAAGAAGACAAAAATAGCAAGTATTGGCAAGGATGGAGAAATTGGAACCCTCATATATAGATGGTGAGCATGTAATATTGTGTAGCCATAGTGGAAGGGAGTTTGGCAGTTTCCCTCAAAGTGATACCTAAAATTAACATCCGACTCAGCAATTACATTCCTAGGTATATGCCCAAGAGCACTGAAAACATATGTCTATAGAAAAACTTGTACACACATTTTCACAGTGCTATTATTAATAGCCAAAAAGTGGAAACTGATTCCATCAATGGATAAACAAAATGTTGTATATTCATACAAATGAATATTATCCAAATCCTAATCATAAAAAGGAATAAAGTCCTTATTCATGCTACAGTATCAAAGTTGAAAAAATTGTGATAAGTGAAAGAATTCAGGCTGAAAAGGCCACATATTATATGGTTCAACTTATATGAAATGTCCACAATAGGCAAATTCCTGCAGACAGAGAGTCGTGGTTGCTGCCAGAGTTGGGAGAAAGGGACGATGGGGGCGATTATTAATTGGTATTGAGTTTCTTTTTCAGATAATTAAAGTATTCTGGAATTGCTGTGGTGGTTGAACAAATCTGTGAATATCCTAAAATCTACTGAACTATATACTTCGAAAGGGTGAAGTTTATGCTCTGTGAATTAGAACTAAACACACACACACATACACACAACTCTATAAAGAAACAAAACCAGTGGTGTCAGTCTAGAAGCATCCTGCCTCCAAGTGGCGGCCACAATAGACGTGTGGGGTCTGGGTCTCTTACATATGTAGTTTCTGACTTCTGAATTTGAGCAAACACATCTTGCCCCAACCCTTATTCCAGAATTTCTTAAAGGGGAAGCAGGACCTGCAATGGAGCCCTAAGTAGATGGTTATGACTTTGGTTTATTTGTAAATGTAGGAGTCTGCAGCAGAACCCTTCAGGACCTCAGTATATTGCAAAGGTCAGGGGCATAGATTTGAAACTGGAAAGTTCTGGGCTTAAATATCCTCTCTGTTGCTTACAGGCTATGTGACACTGGCTAAGTATTTCACTGCTTCACCTTAGTTTTCTTGTCAACAAACCAAACACAATTCCACCTGCCTCACAGGACTGTTAAGAGGAGACTCAGAGTGGATAAGATGCTCTTGGCCGAATTCTCAATCCATCGTTAGAATGACCACTTTTAAAGCCCCTCATTTGCACTTTCTGTTACTTTGACAAAAACGTCCAACTGTGTTCAGTGCAGCGGGGCATCATCCCCATCATGAATTAACAACACTTTAGCCCTAATCCACAAGGCACTCACAGCCCTTCCTGAACAGGTAAGACATGTCCACAGGTGCCAGCAGGGAACAAGATCACACGGAAAGTCAAGCTCGGGTAAAGCTGCTTAGAGGAGTAAAAGGGGTCGACAAAGGCTTAGGCAAGACTTACCAGCTGCTGCCTTCACCGAGGTAGGAAGGCCAAGGCAACAGAGGGTAAAGGTGGGCGGCATAAACCTGGATGACTCGAAGATCAGCTATCCAATCCCAAAGGCCAATAAAAAGGTGAAGATGACAGCGCCCTGGCCTTGGACTTGTGATACCTCGGGGTTCCCCACCGAGGTGGAAACCACAGAGGCGCCGGACTCAGCTGCCCAGCAAGCGTCAGCCTTGAAGGTCAGCCTCAGGTTCCGAAAGAGAACTCAACGCCTTCTCACAAGCTGAAAACCGTTAGCACCAGGATAGCATCCTACCAAGTAATTCATTTAAACCCTTTCTTGAACTAAGTCTCAGAGAGGGCAACCAACTTGTCCTAGGTCACATAGGAAGTTCAAAGCAAATCCAGAATTTGAATCCAAGGTAAGATGCTGCACAGACACTTGGCATGGTAAGCAGATTCACAGTGAGGACTCAGAACAGCGCTGAGGGCGGGCTACCCCTCCCCACGGGGACTGCACTGCCTCTACCCCACTTAGTCTGAGCTGTCGGTGGGGTCTCCATAGAGCCCTTACACGGGGCAGTTGTTGCTACTTTGATTTTTATTTTCCCCCCTCCTCTTACTCCTTTGATGATTGTTCTCTGGGCCACATGCCCTGTTCTCTGCTTGCCAGGAGGCCCCAACTCACCACTTCTTCCCCTCAGCCATTATTGGTGGTGTGTGCCAAGTACTATGGCTGCGGTAAGCCTGATCCCTGACTCCCCAGGAAACATGCAAAAGAGGTTCCTCTCCCTCCACCACGTGCAGACTTGGAACTCAGAGCCCTGCGGTGGTGAGGCAGGCAGAGGACCAGATTGAAATCCATATCTATGTCCAGCACCAGCTGCACACTCCCCACTAAGGGGCCCTTTGCTTTAGCCAGCGGGTCTGATCTCAGCTGTAAACTCAGGCAACCCTAGACAGCCTTCGTCTAATATCTCAGAGCCCCAACCACCATCCGGCTCCCTTTGCCCCATGAAGATAAGCCTCTCTGGTCGACTGGACACATCGGCCTTAGAAACCTTGAGCCACCAGAATAAGGGAACAGGCTGGCTGGGCACGGTTGGGGCATCCGGCCCTGATAAGACCTCGCCACGGCTGGACAAGCTCTCAGAGACGTAAGGCTTTGCGTAAGCACGAGATTAGAAGAATACATTTTAAAGATACTTATTTATTTTCTTTCAGGTAGTGACATAAAAAGAGGGGGGAAAAAGTTTCCCAAAGGAGATAAAACACAGGAGAACTTTCTGTGACTATGGTTGTTGCAGAAATAAGTTAATATTAATAATAAATAATAACAAAAACTCCACAGTGTCATTGGAGGAAGTCGCAGTTTCAATTTTCTAACATACGAAATGAGGAATGCTGGTGGAAACAAAAAAGCCAAACAACCTAGAGGGATGGGGTGGGGAGGGAGGTGGAAGGGAGGTTCAGGAGGGCGAGGGCATACGGACACCTGTGGCTGATTCGTGTTGTGATATGGCAGAAACCAGCACAATATTGTACAGCAATTATCCTCCAATTAAAAAATACACACATTTTTTAAAAAGCAAAACAAAACACCATAAACTCACTCTCTTCTTCAGACTACACTGATACAAATTTAGGACAGCAGTTACGTCTTAGGAGGGAAGACAATAAGACTGGTGATAGGGAGGCAAAGCAATCTTCAAGTGTTATCTTTAATTTTAATTTCTTTCAGGAGAAAAGAGCTCTGAAACCAACATGACAGAGGCCTGATATGTATCAACCCTGCATGGTGGGCACATGGAGGCTTACTGTACTGTCTCCACACTCTCTGCATTTTCGTTTTCATGATTAAAGCAAACAAATGAACGCCTTCCTGACACCTATCAATTTACACTTTGCAAAGCTTATTACATAAATAACCTTGAAAGCAAGACAAAGCAGGCTTTACTGCCCACACGTTATACTCAGCGAATTTGACGTCTGCCGGGAGGGTGGAGCGGGGCTTCTGAATCAGGCCAGGCAGGGGCGGCAGGGTGATAGAGCGGGGTGAGGGCGCCTGTGCCGCCTTCCCCTTGGCTTTGAAGACAAAGCTGTTCTGTCTGACCGAGAGACCTCTGGGGTCTGGACTGGTCCAAGGACGAAGACGGCACCAGGAGACTGCTGACCTCCAGTTCCTCGGCCAGTCTCCATACCTCCACGCCTCTGCACTCTCCGACCATGAGCCTTGATGTCATTGGCTCAACCGATGTTGCCTGCAGCCTGGATGTGAAGCTGGGGCTTCTAGGCAGTTCCCTAGAGTGCCTGCTTCACAGTCACACCAGGCATGCTCTGGGGACGCTCCTGGCCTAGCCTCGTTTGGTTGCTGCACCTAAGAACTGCTTGCCTTCCTCAGCCAGAACACTCAGCAGCAAGAGAGGCAGGAAGGACCCAGTGTCGTGGCATCAGAAAGACACAGCATTCCTGTTTATGACTTCTCTCTGTGTGACAGTTTCGAGGTCCTTATACCCCAATTGAAAAGAAGGACCTAGTGATAGGCCCTGCCCTGCGCTTTGCCACTGTGAGCTTCTTTCTATTTTCTCACCTGTGTAATGGCGATGATAAAACTCTAGGGACAGCGGTTGATGCTTTCAGTTTCATTTGCTTCCTTTACCCAGTCTTTCTTATTCCTTTTCTATTCCCCACCCCCCACCCCCGGAAGCACAGTGCCTGTATCCACTTAACAATTCTCCATCTTGTATTACGACTTGGGTGGGACTATCCATTTCACATCCCTACCTCTCACAGTAGAAGTGCTGACATTTCCGAAACATGGCAACTCGAATTCGCTCCTGGGGGCTGACAGAATTGGTAGGAAAGGGATGTGTCTCTCCTTCTCTGAGATCACAGGCATGAAGAACCATCAAAGCCTGTAGCTGCTGGGGTCCATCTTGGTCCCTCCGTAAGGAAAAACCACCTGAGAATGCAGCCAACACACAGAGGCTGGGGCCGAGATGCAAAGATCATGTCACATCACCTGAACTCCTGGATGTCTCTATGGCTACAGTTAGCATACTCGTTGAACTTCCCAGTGGATGGAAGTGAGTAAGTTCCATTTTTTGTCCATAAGCAATTTTGATTTGAGTTTCTGTTACTTGTATCCAAGAGTTCAGGTTCTCACCATACCCTTCTGCAATATCTTGTAGACAGTTATTGTGGCAATTAAACATGCCAGTGTTGTTGAATTGTATGCCTAACAGAGTGGAGGTAGTTTAGTCACTAAGTCGGGTCTGACTCTTGCAACCCCATGGACTGTAGCCCGCCAGGCTCCCCTCTCCATGGGATTCTCCAGGCAAGAATACTGGAGTGGGTTGCCATATCCTTCTCCAGGGGATCTTCCCGACCCAGGAATCGAACCCTGGGTCTCCTGAATTGCAGGTAGATTCTTTACCGATTAAGCTATATCTGGGGCATGTCTACATGCTCAAGCAGAGGCTGGGGAGACAGCCATCATCACTAATAGGACCGGAGTGGGTTCTTGTCCCAGAGGAGGACTACCCCTGTGCTTAGCTCTGCACAACTGCTGCCTGGTCATGCACCTTGGGTCAGATCGCTCTCTACCTGGCTCAGGACCACGTTTCCAGGCTCTGGGAAAGACCCACACCTGTTCAGGTGGAATTAATCACTTTTTCCTCTATGTGTCTTTTAGTACTGGGTTGGCAAAAAAAGTTGGTTTGGGTTTTTCCATACCATCTCACATACCATTTAACAGCTGATGGAAAAACCCAAACCACCTTTTTAGCCAACATGATACCTAGGACATGAAGCCAGGAAGTTACCATCTTCATCTATCCTTTACCTGCGGTCAGCCCCCTGGCCTGAGGGCTCTCCGGGAGAAAGAAACCACATCTCATTCTTCTTTTAACCCCATCAGTTTCTCATAGGGCTGTCTCTTATACACATCTAGATGTGTATAAGAGACAGCCCCACCCCCGGAAGCACAGTGCCTGTATCCACTTAACAATTCTCCATCTTGTATTACGACTTGGGTGGGACTATCCATTTCACATCCCTACCTCTCACAGTAGAAGTGCTGACATTTCCGAAACATGGCAACTCGAATTCGCTCCTGGGGGCTGACAGAATTGGTAGGAAAGGGATGTGTCTCTCCTTCTCTGAGATCACAGGCATGAAGAACCATCAAAGCCTGTAGCTGCTGGGGTCCATCTTGGTCCCTCCGTAAGGAAAAACCACCTGAGAATGCAGCCAACACACAGAGGCTGGGGCCGAGATGCAAAGATCATGTCACATCACCTGAACTCCTGGATGTCTCTATGGCTACAGTTAGCATACTCGTTGAACTTCCCAGTGGATGGAAGTGAGTAAGTTCCATTTTTTGTCCATAAGCAATTTTGATTTGAGTTTCTGTTACTTGTATCCAAGAGTTCAGGTTCTCACCATACCCTTCTGCAATATCTTGTAGACAGTTATTGTGGCAATTAAACATGCCAGTGTTGTTGAATTGTATGCCTAACAGAGTGGAGGTAGTTTAGTCACTAAGTCGGGTCTGACTCTTGCAACCCCATGGACTGTAGCCCGCCAGGCTCCCCTCTCCATGGGATTCTCCAGGCAAGAATACTGGAGTGGGTTGCCATATCCTTCTCCAGGGGATCTTCCCGACCCAGGAATCGAACCCTGGGTCTCCTGAATTGCAGGTAGATTCTTTACCGATTAAGCTATATCTGGGGCATGTCTACATGCTCAAGCAGAGGCTGGGGAGACAGCCATCATCACTAATAGGACCGGAGTGGGTTCTTGTCCCAGAGGAGGACTACCCCTGTGCTTAGCTCTGCACAACTGCTGCCTGGTCATGCACCTTGGGTCAGATCGCTCTCTACCTGGCTCAGGACCACGTTTCCAGGCTCTGGGAAAGACCCACACCTGTTCAGGTGGAATTAATCACTTTTTCCTCTATGTGTCTTTTAGTACTGGGTTGGCAAAAAAAGTTGGTTTGGGTTTTTCCATACCATCTCACATACCATTTAACAGCTGATGGAAAAACCCAAACCACCTTTTTAGCCAACATGATACCTAGGACATGAAGCCAGGAAGTTACCATCTTCATCTATCCTTTACCTGCGGTCAGCCCCCTGGCCTGAGGGCTCTCCGGGAGAAAGAAACCACATCTCATTCTTCTTTTAACCCCATCAGTTTCTCATATGGTAATGGCACCAGAGAATTGTTTGCTATTTCAGAAGCAGACAAGGGTCAAGTACTCTTAAAAACCAGAAACAGAATAACGGGGGTTGGTGCCAACTTACACTGACTTACTTAGCTTCCTTTTTTTTTAATCTTCCAAAGGCCAGTCATAGTCCATAGTAGGTGCTTAGAAGATGCTTTCTATCTTAGGCTAGCCCCAAAAGCAAGAGTCTAGAGTCAAGTCTTCACTGATGAACATCAGGTAGGATAAATTGGTGCATGCTGGGGAGCTGTCTCTGTCTCACCTCTCACCCTCTCTGGTCCATTCATCTGAGACTGTAAATTTCAACCACCTTCCTTTCTTCCAATTCTGGTCTATACCAGATGTCACTGCTTCTCATCTAGGCCTTGGGAACAGTTTCCTTATTTGTTGCCAACCATCCTCTCTCACCTCCACCCTCTGCCAGTATATTATCCAAAGGGATCCCCCTAAAATGCAAACCTGACAATGTCTACTGAGCAGCTCCAAACCTTTAACAGCTCCGCTTTCTCTAAAGTCCATACTACTTAGCTGGGCAATAGCATCCTTTTGTGATTTGAGCCTTATCAACCTCTTCAACTTCATTACCCAAATTTGCCCCATTGCCTCATAGTGACTTGAGTAGTAAACAGGTATATTACCATGCTCTTCAGTTACATATGACTTTCTCTCTCTGGAAAGCCATTTATTGTCCCTTCTCTCCTCTATCTTTACCTAGGTGATCCTGCCCATCCTTTAACACTCAACTAAAATGTCACCCTTTCTGGCTAGCTCTCACTGGATGAGGAGGCGTTCTCCCCTCCGAGCTCTCATGGGCTTATCAAGGGCCACATTTTATCATGAGCTCCATGGCAGGAGGGATGATTGTACTGATCCTCTGGGTCTCTGGGATGTAGTGCAGAGCCCTGCAGAGAAGCAGATATTCAAAAGCACATGGAATGAACAAACACCCATGCTAAGTGAGGATGCCACATTTGAGCATACCCTTAGAGAGTAAGCAAGCATCGGTTAAGAAAGGCTACAGCAGGTCATTCCTGGTTGTCAAAAAAATTCCTTGTTCTCCCCACATCTCCCCACGGACCATCGTTTGTACGGCACTGCAGAACCACTTCACCGGTTTTAACTGGCTTGTGGCATGGGGCTTGTGTATACATCTGGCTCCTCCCAGCGCTCTTTAGGGCAGAGATTGTGCTTCATTCCTCTACCTGTCCATATAGAGCTTCACAGAAGGGAATACACTGCAAAGGTTCAGAACACGGGCTCTGAGATGCCATCTTTACTTTCATAGACCATCTAGTCTAATCGGGGGCACATCTTAGCACACATAAATATGTCACTGAAAAATTTAACAGCGGTAATAAAGGAAAGGGATGGGGAATCTCATTTAGATTACGCGTTCTGGGGAGGCCATTCCGAGGAAGCAACCTTTAGGCTGAGAACTGATAAGTGGCGCAGCTTATGCCACGGCCCTGTGATGGGTCAGAGCACAAGGTCTGGAGCGTATTGGCTCATTAAATGCCCATGTGGCTTCTGGGGAGGCTGGGCTAGTTAATGATTAGGAGCTTGAGCTCTGGAGCCAGCCTGTCTGAATTTAAACCCTGGCTCTTGACTGGTATGTGAGTTTAAGCAAATTTCTTAACTTCTCTGGGCTTTGGTTTTCTCATCAGTTCAATGGGAATCATAAACCACTGTCCTCATTGGGTTACTGAGAAGAATTGGATAAGTTAATTTGTGTAAAGCATTTAGAACAGTGCCTGACGTATTGAACGCACGCTAAGTACAAACCATATGTATCGTTGATTCGTTTATTTTCCCTCAAGTGTTTACATGAATAGTATTATAAAGGATGAGGCAAAAGTCTTGCCTGGAGAAGACATATCCAGGCTAGCAACTGAGAAAAATAGTGGGGAATTATGGAAAGTTACCCAATAAAATACCAGGGACTCAATTCACTTCTCTATAAATGGCATAATCCTTGCCTCTAGAGGAGCCTGTGTCAGGGTGCCAGTAGCACTCTTGAGACAGCTACAAAGAGCTTCCTTTGGCTTGCAGCTGGTTATCTGGCCTTGGACACAGTTACTGAGATTCCTGGGAGAAAGTGTAACTCCATGACATGGTATTATTTTAAAAATTCACAGGAGTAAAGCAAGAACAAATAAAAAGCTCCAGGGATTACCACTGCTTATTTTAAAGATGCTTTTGTGGGTTTAATATCCATCTAGAAGCCAGCAAGATTGCTGTTTATTTATCCTGTAGCTTCTGCGTGTCTTCCTTGCCCCTGTGCACTCTCTCCCCCTGCCCTTCCCTGTTACAGGCCATAGATAGGATTAAGAAAGGTCTATTTATGGTCTTAAGTTATTACGCATGTTGAAGGAGAGATTTCTAGGGGGCAGGCCTGTGATAAGGATGAGAGGAGCTGGGTATAGTTTTGGGAGTCTGGCAGGCAGCTCACCCACCCACCAACTCTTCACAAATGAGATAGCTCCCCGGGCCTTCCTTGCCTCTTTGAGTCTGTGAATGTTTCCCAGAAAGACATAGTAACTTCTCCTTTTTTCTGGCAGGAGCGCCTGATGAAACTCCCTGAAAACAAGGCCTCTGCTTCCCCTTCAGGCTGGCCTCACACACGCTAATGCAAATGAGTCCTGACCCAGCCCGGGGTCTGCGGGAACGCGGCCAGAAGTTTGAGAACAAACACGCAAAGAATGTTATTTCATTTCTGGCATCCTGGGGAAAGAGGGACAGAGAGAGGGGAAGCTGGGCAGTCAGGAGCTGGAGTGAGGGAGAGAATGAATATGAATGTTTCCTGCAATACGACTGAAGCAGATGGAAAGACTGGGAGAAAACTGATAGGCATAAAGAGACTATGAGGTGTCAGAAACTGACATGTAGAATACATATATTTTTATGTATTGCACATTTTGAAATTGAACATATTACTACCACTTTTTGGATACAGAAAAGGCTTGGTCTCAAAACTTAAGCATTTTTTCATAGGCTATCCTTCCCAAAGGCAAGATAAGATGGTAGAGTCAGGATTTGAACTCAGATCTTAAAATTTCAAATCCCATGCTGGGCTGTCTTCTCAATGAGGCTTATTGTTTGTCATTTGATAGACTCCCCCCACGCCAAAACACACACACACACACACACACACAAAACTGTGAACATAACCATCCCGCATCATCCTACTCTCTGCATCCCTCTCTTTCTGCTGTCTTAATCACAGATTCAGTATCTCTTACCAGGACTGTTACAACAGCCCCCTACGTCTCCCTTCTTGTTGTTTAGACACTAAGTCATACCTGCCTCTTTCGCAACCCTATGGACTGCTGCCCACCAGGCTTCTCTGTCCTTGGGATTTCTCAGGCAAGAGTACTGGAATGGGTTGCTATTTCTTTCTCCAGGGGATCTTCCCAACCCAGGGACTGAACCCATGTTTCCTGCATTGCAGGCAGATTGTTTTTTGACTGCTGAGCCACCTGGGAAGCCCTACTGTAACCCATACTCCATAGAGGTCATTCTAAAACCCAAATGTGGGCTCCTCAAGACTGCTCAAAACCAA
The DNA here is from genome assembly GCA_006408675.1 of Madoqua kirkii. NCBI lineage: Eukaryota > Metazoa > Chordata > Mammalia > Artiodactyla > Bovidae > Madoqua > Madoqua kirkii. The sequence continues at coordinate 33,619 of SJYC01053863.1, forward strand.
TCAACGGCTCCTTGGTCTGCATTACAAAGCCTCGCAAGTCCTGCCTTTCTACCCTTTCATACTACGGATCTCAACTATCCTCACCTTTCCGCTGTTCCCTCCCCCATATGTCCCTCTAATTTCTCACCTCCTTGTCTTCCCTCAGCTGGTGATGCAATAACAGCCCTAATTCTAAATGGTCACTGCAACCTGTTCTTCTAGAGCCAGCTCAAATGCACCTCTCCCAGGTACGCTGGCTATCAGAGACCACAGCGTCCTCAAAACTTTATTATGAGGCAAATCACTCTCTATCCCAGGATAACTGGCTCCTTATAAGTTTGTTCCTAACACTGGGCAAAGCTTTTTTGGTCTAGGCCATATGTTTTCGAGGTTCAGCTGCACCACTGGCTCTGAGAGGAACACATCAGAGTACCCACAGGTGGAGTCTAGAGCTAGATATCTTGGGTCAGACTCGCGGTTCTGCCATTTACTAATAAGGGAAACTTTGAACAAGTCATTTAGTCTTTCTGTCTTAGTTGACTTACATATAAAAAGTACCTATGTATAAAAAGTACCAGGCTCCTCAATCCATGCCTGGAAAATCCCATGGATTGAGGAGCCTGGTAGGCTACAGACCCTGGGTCACAAAGACCTGGATGTGAGCAGCTGCTGAGTGTTCCAAATTTGCTGACATACTGAATGCAGTTGGCTTAACGCTCAACATTCAGGAAACAAAGATCAGGACATCCGTCCCATCACTTCATGGCAAATAGATGGAGAAATAGTGAAAACAGTGGCTGACTTTATTTATTTATTTATTTATTTTGGGCTCCAAAATCACTGTAGATGGTGACTGCAGCCATGAAATTAAAAGACGCTTACTCCTTGGAAGAAAAGTTATGACCTATCTAGACAGCATATTCAAAAGCAGAGACATTACTTTGCTGACTAAGGTCCATCTAGTCAAGGCTATGGTTTTTCCTGTGGTCACGTATGGATGTGAGAGTTGGACTGTGAAGAAACTTGATGAGAATGAAAGAGGAGAGTGAAAAAGTTGTCTTAAAGCTCAGCATTCAGAAAATGAAGATCATGGCATCCGGTCCCATCACTTCATCGGAAATAGATAGGGAAACAGTGACAGACTTTATTTTTTGAGGCTCCAAAATCACTGCAGATGGTGACTGCAGCCATGAAATTAAAAGACGCTTAATCCTTGGAAGAAATGTAATGACCAACCTAGATAGCATATTCAAAAGCAGAGATATTACTTTGCCGACTAAGGTCCATCTAGTAAAGGCTATGGTTTTTCCTGTGGTCAGGTATGGATGTGAGAGTTGGACTGTGAAGAAGGCTGAGCGCTGAAGAATTGATGCTTTTGAACTGTGGTGTTGGAGAAGACTCTTGAGAGTCCCTTGGACTGCAAGGAGATCCAACTAGTCCATTCTAAAGGAGATCGGCCCTGGGATTTCTTTGGAAGGAATGATGCTAAAGTTGAAACTCCAGTACTTTGGCCACCTCATGCGAAGAGTTGACTCATTGGAAAAGACTCTGATGCTGGGAGGGATTGGGGCAGGAGGAGAAGGGGACGACAGAGAATGAGATGGCTGGATGGCATCACTGACTCGATGGATGTTAGTCTGAGTGAACTCTGGGAGTTGATGATGGACAGGGAGGCCTGGCGTGCTGCAATTCATGGGGTCACAAAGAGTTGGACACGACTGAGCGACTGAACTGAACTGAGAGAATATTCCAGAACTGTTTCTAGTGATTGTATTTGACAGCCTTACTGCCTCAGATTCTCTGAGAAACTTAATGCAAATACCTTAGCCATGTCCCCCCAGCTCTGAAACCAGAACCTCTGGGGGTACAATTAAGGACCCCTCATTTTTAACAACGGCCTGAGGCACACTTAATTTTGACGTTCTTTGCCCTACATTTTGGGTTACTGTCCCCATCACCACGCTCACATTATAGTGGGGTGGATTCAAGTCGAGCTTTTTCTATCGACTCCACACCATTAATGGCCTCACCTTTGGCGGCCTTTTCCCCAGTCTCCACCCCCAGTCACAACTTGGGTAGTCCCTGCTGCTCTTTTCCCTGTTAATGGTCAGCCTCATACTGTACAGCTCCCGGAAATTGTTTTCTGTTCTAAAAAAAAAAAGCTTCCTGCAAACTGTTTTCCCTCCAGAAGCTTTCCCTGGTGTGTGTCTACCAGACATATTTTCCCTTTCTGGGAGTGCATCTCCGCTGCCAATTGGACGATGTAACTCTTATGTTTGTTTGGATTTTTTTTTTTTTTAATACAAAGTGGATAATATACACCGTGGCCTTTTACTTCCCTGCCTAGCAGGCTTGAAATCACCTTCGTCTGCATCAGTTTAGTCTCGCGAAGCCTGAGACTGAAAATGTACTATTTTTTGCAGTAATCGAAGTGCCAGGAAATGAGAAGTTCAGTGGCTTCTCACCCTCCAGGCACCCCCAGCTTCTGGGACACAAACGCATCCCTGGGTGTTGTGTACGTCAGGTGTGCCAACATGGCTGCTCCCAAGGGGCCGCTGTGAGCTGGGCGCAGACATATTGCTTCTCTACGACGTACGGGAAGTCGGGTCCTCCCTCAGTTCCTGCACACTCCAGATCCACCTCGGCTTCCGTAGACAGTTCTGGAGGTCAAAGCAGTTCACGGAAGCACGATGCTGTTTAGGCGGTTGGTCAGTCTGAGGAAAATCAGGTTAGTGTGCAGTTTTTGTCCCTGGAATTTGTTGTTGTTTTTGTGTCACAGTGGTGGTATTGTTTCGTTGGGGCCGTCTGGACCCATGAGCTGATTGCCAGAGGGCAGAGGGGGAGACTAGAAATGCCAAGGTGGTTATGTTTAAGGGGAACCAGGTGGGTACCGGATTTGTGGAGAACCAGACATGGAGTTTGTCTGTGGTTTGGACTGGGAGCGTGTCCTGTGAATCAGTGTAATTAGACTGTGTAGAGATCAATAGTGTTTCAGTTGTCAGGCCTTGGGGTTTTGTAGATCACTCGGCTTGCGAGGTGTACATGTGTTGCCGAAACCAGTAATGGAGAAACCAAGCACCGCACTCTGAGTTGGAGAACTCAGGTTTATTAAGCAGGTGGGCCCAGAGGAGTTAATACTCCAAGCTCTGAGCCATAAACAAAGGGTTTATAGAGTTTTTATAGACAGACTATAGTAGGCAACATTAGCTGCTAATAGGGTGGTTTAAACTAAGGGATTTCGCGCGCGCGGGAACAGCGGTCAAGACGGGGAGGGGGATGCCTGACCTTTCCAGGTACAGGCATGATTAAGCAGGATTGCAAGGGCCAGGTAATTGCAAAGAGCAGGACAAGGGTAAGTGAGATAAGCTCCAGTTCCTAGTATTGTAAGTCCTCACTACCTGAGACTACGTGACCTGTGATCCAGACTTGGCAAGGAGCAAGCAGAGGCAGAACAAGCAGGAGGTTATGTAAAATTTTAACTTTTCCTTTTCAGTGGCATTGACAACGATCGCAGTGTTGGATTCAGGTTGGGGATTTAATTCGGGGTTCAGTGGTGGCGGGGACTGGATCATCACATGAGGGTGTCTGGCCCAGGGTTTGGGTTAATAAGGAAGTGTGTAGTGTAGTCAGTGTCTGGTACAGAAAGGTGTATGATAACTGAAGATTTGGACGCCAAGGATGGTTGCGTTAGTAGTTGCGTTGAGGTTCCAGTTTCTGCTGGTGCAACAGAAGGCTACATCCCAGGGCAGTAGTTCCAAACCATCTGTATTTTAGCTTTTTGTGTGTGTGTTCTTCTTTTTAAATTTGCTGAAGTATAGTTGATTTATAATGGTATGTTAATTTCTACTGTACAGAAAGGTGATATATATATATACACACACACATTCTCCTTGATATTAATTTCCATTATATTTATGACAGGACATTGAATATAGTTCCCTGTGCTATACTGTAGGACCTTGTTTAGCTTTAATCGAGGAGTTGACTACAGGACGAGAGGCTGAACCAGCAGTACCAATCCATTTTGTACCGCCTATGCTGCTTTCACATAGTAAAGGCAGAATATATGGCCAGACATTTTGGCCTGCAAATTTGAAAATCTGTCTGTTCTTTTTTGCAGAAAATATTTGTCAACACCTGCACTCACCTCCTAATATTTGTATGTTGCAATAGCACCATTACTTACCTCCCTGACATACATGAACACTCTGTTATTTGCTAACAGAATCTTCTTTTTGTTTAATCATCTGGCAAGGTGACCTCTGGAAAGGCCACCCGTATCCCAGTTTATTGGGAAGTCCTGGCTGGTCTTAGTCAATCGTGTATTTCAAGTTCCCATTGCTAGTGATTGAGTTAGTACTAAGAAGTGAGCTTGGGCATTTCTAACCAGCTATGTATGTAGATGTCCTTTGGGGTTTCTAGGGGAGCATTTTTTCTTTCAAATAAGTATCATTTCATGTTGATAATGATATTGCTGAAAAATATTGGCCCGATTTTCAATGTTAACTTATTCTTTCACATTTTTCTTTATGGTGTTATAATTATTCATTCCTCATTATAGTTTATTTCTGCTTTATTTTCAACTGCATATATTTATACAGCACATCTTCTTTATCTGTTCATCTGTTGAAGGACACTTGGGTTGCATCTGTGTCTTGGCTATTATAAGTTAGTTATGCTGTGAACATTGGGATACCTGTATCTTTTCAAATTAGAGTTTTATCCACATCATGCCTTTTTTTTTTTAATGTCAGGTTCAATATTTGTGAGAATCATTCATGTTTTTGCACATAGGTTTACTTTTTTTTCCCCCCTGTGTAACAGGGTCAGGCAAATATTAAATATCCACATGGTAAATATTTTGGGGTTTTCATGCCATCATTCTCTCATGTATACTTCTTTATTTTTGTTTTATAGTCCTTGAGAAGTGTAAAAGGCATTTTTAGCTTGAAGCTGAGCAACGACTGTACTTTTCCAGTATTCTATTGTTTGAATATATGATTTTCTGACTATTTATGAAATGTGTGTTGTTTACATTTTGGTTTATTATGAATAATGTTACTATGGAAATTCATGACAGTGTCCTCTGGTTCAACCCACATTTTTGGAGGGATGTTATTTCTTAGATGTACTCTTCAGAGTGAAGTTGCTTCTGGCTTGACATGTGGAGATGCGGGGAGAGTGACCCTCCTGTAGGGGGCACGCCTCACCCTTCCACACAGACCCTGTCTTGGAAACCTCTTCCATCTATCTGTTCCTGAGTTACATCTTTTATAGATAAATATAGAACCTAAACTATTTCTCTGCGTTTTGTGAGGTGTTCTAGCATATTTTTGTTTGCTTTTTATCTTGATTTTGTTTATGTTTGTTTTGTGTTTGGCTGTGACACACAGCATGTGGGATCATAGTTTTAAGACCAGGGGTCAAACCCATGCCCCCTGCAGTCGAAGCATGGAGTCCTAACCACTGGACCACCAGAGAATTCCCTGCTCTTAACAAATTAATCAGCCCAAGGAGGGGGTCATGGAACCTGGGATCGGTGGCCAGTTGCTCAGAAGCACAGGTGGCAACCTGGACTTGTGTTTTCACATGAAGCAGAGGGCAGAGACCAGTCTCATAGGACTGAATCTGTAACTTGTGCAGTTGATATTATCTTCAGGTTCATAACCCCAGAATTGAGCTGAAGTATAGGCCATCCAGCCTGTGTTATAGAACTGCTTCATGATGTGTTAGAAAAGAACTATGTATCAAATTGGTGTCAGAATCACACCTTGTTGTGTATGAATTTCTGTTATTACATTTCCCTCTTTTGATAGCACCACAATCTATGTTCTTTAAGACAATTGTTAGTGTGCATTATGACACTGAAGAGTGTGTACCACGTATAATTTTTGTTTGTCAAAATTCTTGTTAATTTGTACTTTTGTGCTTTCTTCTGGACAATATGGCAGTTTTAGAGCACTTCAACTTTAATTATGTATATTATTTTGTATTTTAATTTTTAGGTATTTGAAACCTCCTAAGATATTACCATTATTGCTTATAAGAATGCATTTCTGGTTTGACCAGTGCATTGGTTTTCAAAATGAGTGCATGTACTCACGGGGCGTATAAGAACATTTGACAGGGTCCCTGAGTGCACATTATTTAAAGGAAACAGTGCTTAGCACCTCTCCTGGCATGTGGTCCCTTTTGTATAACAGAGCTGCTTGTGATTCTCATTCCCCTGAGGCTTGCTGATGGGATGGATCTCGATTCTCTCATCTCCTTTGACAGTCACACCACTTCAAGTTCACAGAATAAAAGAATATATCACCAGCACATTGAGAAGCTTAGACTTCTTGGCCAGAGGTATAAATTCTTCTGGGCCAGCAAACGAAGGGACACTCAGCAATGCTGTAGGTCTTGGGCTAAGGTGAGCACCCAGGAGCAGCGATAGTATCTGAGCCCAGAGGAAATGTACCCTCAGCTTGAATTTTCTCCTCCACCCAAGGTCCTGAATCCCCAGGAGCAAAATAACCAGTTGAAGGAGGAAGAAGTTACAGATTTGGTAGCAGCATTTTCTTGGGATATGCTTGGTTGAAGACAAGTTTCAGAACAGAAATTGAGAGCAGATCCACGAGACACATCAACAGTACCAGGTGTTTTCAGAGAACAGAAGGAAATGATCCAGGCCCAGGTGACTTTTGATTTGTTTTATTCTTTTCTTTGTTCCCTAATGGATTTTTAGAGGCCTGGAAAAAATCATTTTCATTATTCCATAAAGTATAAATTTGTATATCTTTTTGTGTCACATATATATATGTGTGTGTGTGACACACATATATATATGTGAGGTTGTAGTGTTTCTAGCTTAACAAGAAGATTTGGTTCTACATGCTATATAGAAAGTTCCAATTGGATAAAGGAATGGATGGCTGACTATGCAATTAGAGAATATTGTATTCAGCATTTGCTTCTTTAATGATACATTAAAAGCCCTACTGGATATCTCGGTGCAGCCTGTAAAGTGGAAATGAGCAGAGCACCTTTAACATTTCTTCCATATCATCAAGATGATATCATTATTACACACCTCACTTATTACAGGAAACCCTCACATTTGATGATGTGGCCGTGAACTTCACATGGGAGGAGTGGCAGCTCCTGGCCCCTGTTCAGAAGGCCCTGTACCGGCACGTGATGCTGGAGAACTATAGCAACCTGGTGTCTGCGGGTGAGGACAGCTCCCCTGGGTCACTGACTAGCTCCCTAGTCAGTGGCCTTTCCTTACTCAGCTTCTGAAAGCTCTGGAGTGGTCTGTGATGCTCAGTGTCCTCTCTGGCCCCAAGGTGAACTCACTGGACCTAAATAGTCTGTCATTTCCCATGAACAGGTTTTCAAGCAAGCACACCAGAGGTACTGTCCAAATTGGATCAAGGAGAACCGTGGATGATAGATGATGAAATCCACTGTCAAACCCGTTCAGGTGAGTGAGAGACCAGCAAGGGGACAGGCTGTGGAAATGACCCTGTCAGAGAAGAGCCACAGCTGCCAAGGGTTGGAGTCTCTGTGCATCTCTCTCCTGATGTTATGTTCCCCCCAGGCAAGATACTGGATGGAGTTAGCCATTCACTTCTCCAGGGTTCTTGCCAACCCAGGGATTGAACCTGTGTCACTTATATCTTCTGAGGCAGGCAGGATTCTTTACCACTAAAGCTACCTGGGAAGCCCTAACTCTTGCCTACTTCCAGTTAATTCCTTTGTGTATGTACTAGTTTTGAACTTTCTTCTCATTTGTTGTAGACCTTAACATTGTATTCCTGAAGGCTTTCATTTTTTCCCCCTCATATCCTGATAACATTAAGTCCCAGGTAACCAAGTTCCCTATTATGACATAAAAATTCTCCTTTCTGTGATTATCATGACAGATCATCTTATTCCCAGAGATTTCTGTGTTATTCCTAAAGCTCCCAGTCTGTTTCTTACGTGGGACTGCTTCCTTGAGTCCTTCTTCTGTGAAATTTTTTCCCAGTGTTGTAAACTGGAATGTTACAGCAGCTGAGAAAACTAATAGCCTGAGAGCTTTTGTTCTAAGGGGATGAGACATCAATTTAATCAAAATGTAAAATAAATAATATGACTAGGGGGTGAAAAGGGCTGTGATAGAATTAAATTGCATCATGGACCAGTGTGAGCTGGGGCTCCTCTTTTAGGAAAGGAAGCAGCTTTCTGGGATGTAGGATGTAACTTAGATGTGGTTGCAATTCTCTGCTGTGTCATTTTCTGTTTTTTTTTTTTCCCCCCCTTAAAAATATATTTTTTTTGCCATATGACATATGGGATCTTACTCAGATGGTAAGAATTCTGCTTGTGATGCTGGAATGAGCCCCTGGAAAAGGAAATGGCTACCTACTCCTGTATTCTTGCCTGGAGAATTCTATGGATAGAGAAACCTGGTGGGCTACAGTCCATGGGGTCGCAAAGAGTCATGGACATGACTGAGCAACTAACACACTGTGGATTGAACCCAAGCCCCCTGTACTGGAGGCGCAGTGTCTTAACTGCTAAACCACCAGGAAAGTCACTGTATTATTTTCTTCATTCCCCCTCCCGGCAACCCCAATGCTGGATCCACGGGGAGGCCTATCTTCCTCCAAATTGAGCCTGGATTTCCTCCACCCCTCTTCCTCTTCATTGCTCCTTGCCACCAGTTTTCACAGCTTACAGCTGTTTTCCTCGTGTTCTGTCTCTGCCCTGAGAAGTGGTTTGACCCCACTATAGCATAGGCTCTGTGCACCTGAGTACGTTTGTGACTCTCCAACACTAGCACCATTCCTGGTCCACTGTGGACATCAGTCAGGATCTGTAAACTGAATGATCCGTCACAATATAGATGAGGTGGCCCTGCAGCCTGCAGTCTCCTGCTCACAGGACATTGCTTGTATTTTACAGTATTTAGAAAGTAACCAAATCTGTCTTTATTCATTATGACTCTTTTCCCCCCACCCAGTGTATGAAGAATATTAAACACAGAGCCTTATTTACACTCATACTATAGGCTCATCACTAAAAAGACATCTCACATCGAAGTATTTTTAAAAATACCTTTATTCTGGGATTCCCCTGGTGGTTCCTGGGTTTGGACTGTGCACTTCCACTGCAGAGGTGCAGGTTTGGTCTCTGGTTGGGGAACTAAGATCCCATGTGTGTATTAGTTACTAAGTACTGACTGACTCTTGGCGACCACATGGACTGCAGCCTGCCAGGCTCCTCCTCTGTCCATGGTATTCTCCTGGCAAGAATACTGGAGTTAGCTGCCATTTGCTTTTCCAGATATTCCCGACCCAAGGATCACACTGGTGTCTCCCATATTGCAGGCAGGTTCTTTACCATCTGAGCCATCAGGGAAGCCCCAAGATCTCACATGCCACAAGGCCAAAAAAAAAACCCAAAAACCTTTTATTCCAGATCTAAAAGATAGAGGAATTCATTCTTCTTTTCTTTCCTAGAAGTCTGGAAAGTTGATGGCCACCTGCTGGAACACTTACGAAACAAGAGAGTGGAGAAAAGACTAGAACAATGGCTTGAACAGAACCCACTTGACAATTCTGGGCATCAGAGCAGAACTCTGTTCAGGCACAGTCATGATGTGTTTGACTTACATGGAAGAAGCGTGACATCAAATTCAAGTTTACTCTCCAAGAGTCTGAACTGTGAAATAAAGAGCCCTGCTGAGCCTCCTGCAGATGGGAAATACTGTCCCCATGCTGACGGGGAACCATTTCATCCTGACCTCCTCAGCACTAAGTCCCAACTCATGGAGCATCAGCACACTAAACAAATGAAGAAGCCTCATGTGTGCAGTGAATGTGGGAAAGCATTTGTCAAGAAGTCTTGGCTTGCTGATCACCAGAATTTTCATACAGGAGAGAAGCCCCATCAATGTAACCTCTGTGGGAAAGCCTTCTTCAGAAAGTTCCAGCTCACTGAGCACCAGAGGATGCACATGGGGGACAAACCTTACGAGTGCGCCGAATGTGGCAAAGCCTTCCTCAAGAAATCAGGGCTCAGTGTGCACCAGAAAACGCACACGGGAGAGAAACCGTTTATTTGCAGTGAGTGTGGCAAGGGCTTCATCCAGAAGGGAAACCTCATGGTCCATATGCGGATCCACACAGGCGAGAAACCTTACACATGCACCGAGTGTGGGAAAGGCTTCAGCCAGAAGACATGTCTCACGGCACACCAGCGGATTCATACTGGCACGAGTCCCTTTGTGTGTGGCGAGTGTGGGAAGTCACTTTCCCAGAAAATGGGTCTCATCAAGCACCAGAGGACTCACACAGGAGAGAAGCCCTTTGAATGCAGCCACTGCGGAAAGAGATTTATCGAGAAGCCACAGCTCGTGATACACCAGAGAATCCACACAGGGGAGAAACCCTACAGATGCAGCAAGTGTGGAAATCATTCAGAGGGAAGTCAGTCCTCAATAAACACCTGAAAACTCACTCAGTCAAGGAAATCCCTCCCTCAGTGAAGTCCCCCCAGAGCAGTGCTGTCCTCCAGGAGAAAAACCTGAACACGATGACAATGCATCTGCCTCCTCTGGCCCCTCAGTTGCCAGTCGGCATCAGTGGGCTCCTGGCTAACAGGAGCATGGTCTTAGTGGGACAGCCTGTGACCCGATGGCCACCCACTGGAGACAACAGGGGGCTGGCCCAGGAGAGGACTCTTATAAACTCAGTGAATGTGGTTGTGCCTTCAGTGGTCAATTACATTTTATTTTATGTCACTGGAAACTAGTAGGAAAAAACACATTGTCTGAGGAAAAGGGTTGAGCAAAAATTTCTACCTCAGATGGTGGCTAAAAGTATACACCATAAGAAATCATATGAATGTGGAGACTGAAAGGGCATAATGTCCTCATCCAGTTAGATATATGCATTGGTACAGAGGAATAATCTCATGTTAACCCAACAGATACACTTCAGTTGTTCTACTGTGTCAAATAAATGAAGGAAGGTAAGGTAAGATGTGTGTGGTTAGTCGTGTCTGACTCTTTGTGACTCCATAGACTGTAGCCCCCCCAGGTTCCTCTGTCCATAGGATTTCCCAGGCAAGAATACTGGAGTGGGCTGCCATTTCCTTCTCCAGGGGATCTTGCTGACCCAGGAATGGAACCCACATCTCCTGTGTTTTCTACATTGCAGGCAGATTCTTTATCTGCTGAACCATCAGGAAAGCAAATGAAGGAAGCCTGAATTCAACTAACTGGAGGAAATGAGGTGAATTTTTAAGCATATAACGTGTATGTGGAAAAAGCACAAGAAGGCAAATACTGAGTTGGTGGCATATGGGGTGTGTTGGTATCAATTCAGTTACCCCCAGACAAGGTGAAGTGTGAATTCAAAACCGGGATGTCATCCTTTAAACCTGGCAAAGTTGATATTGCCAAAGGAGACTTGGCAAGCAACAGCCTTAGTTGAGTCAGTCTGTTCATTTACAGAGTATTTGGCAAATACTTCCTTGGTACTTGGTTCAATCCTAGAAGCTGAGGAGATGTGTGGTGATCAAAACAAAGAAAACCTATGGTCTTCTGGAGATACCATTGAGGTGGTAGGATTATCTTCAAGTGTCTATCTCAGTATATCTCTACACTCAAGCTAATTTAGTGAGAGGATGTAAGTGTTTCTAATAAATACAATACATGTGGAGTAATTGGCTCAAGGGAAAAAGACAGTATTGTTGAAGGAGCACCTCATTTGGGGGATTGGGGAAGGACTTAATGGTATTTAAGCACCATAGAACACAAGTAGATTTTTTTAAAATTTATTTTCTTGACATACAATGTTGTGTTCATTTTTGCTGTATGGCAAAGTGATTCAGGTATACAAATATATACATTCTTTTTCATATTCTTATCCATTATGGTTTAATCCGAGGATAATATAGAGCCTTGTGCTATACAGGAGAACCATTGTTTCAAATAAACTATTTTTGAAATGCTTGTTATCTCTACCAAGGATATAATATATTCCTTAATTTTAGTGAATTTCCTTAAATTTCAGTGTTTAAAAAAACCAGAAAACCAGTTTCTCAGTTGTGGTGGTAGTGTTTCAAGTTCTCAACAGTCATGTGACTCCTGGCACTAGATCAAACTGGATAGCACAGACCGCATAATGGTCAGACTGGAGTGGGATGCTCCACCATCATTTCCTCCTACTGCAGAGTAGAGTGCTGGTATTCATGATTTTCTGTTTCCCAGCAGGGGGGTGGGGGGAAACACTCAAAACCCATATCATATATAGATTTGGAATGTGAATGAATAAACTCATGGGCTAATCAAAATGCATTCTATCACTGGAGGGAAAGATGCTTCTAAGGAGCAGACTGTCTGATGTGTCAGAGAGACTTAACTGATTATAAGGGGACAAAGCAGGAAAGGAAAATGATTGATCGAATAAATAGAACAAATGTGAAATAGAAGCCTTAGTCTTTAAGAGTGGTGGAGTATATAGGGAGTTGGTAAGATCTTTCTGGAAGGACTTGGAGCTAAATCCTGAGATTTGTCCACAGGCCTGACACCTGTGAAGAGCTCCCATTTAAATATCTTGGAACTTCCCTGGGTGTCTAGTGGTTAAGACTCCATGCTTCCAATGTAGGGGGCATGGGTTTGATCCCTGGTCTGGAAACTAAGATCCCATATGCCATGTGATGCAGCCAAAAACTAAGTATAAAAAAAGTCTCAACTCCTCTGTGATCCTCTGATTTGAGACAGGTAACTTCTCCCTCTTTCCTTCCCACTCTCATTGAAGTGAGGTCTTTGCTTTCTCCTTTATCTGGAGTTATTTCCCATAGTACCATGAGAATGAGTGAGTGTCGCTCAGTCGTGTCTGACTCTTTGCGACTGCATGAACTGTAGCCCACCAGGCTCCTCCATCCATGGGATTTTCCAGGCAAGAATACTGGTGTGGGCTACCATTTCCTTCTCCAGGAGATTTTCCCAATCCAGGGATTGAACCAAGGTCTCCTGCATTGTAGGCAGATGTTTACTGTCTAAGATCCCAATTACAAACAGTGAGTCCAACTCATAGGAAAAGCAATGGAAATTTGCCATGTTATGGCCAACTCAGAATGCAATAGCAATCCTGGGTTTGGGTCATTTACTCCTCCAGAAATATTTTAAACACCATCACTGCAAATCACTGTTTTCCATAGTGAGGAAACATCAGTGAACAAAATAGGCATAGGAACAGCCTTCACAGTGGACCGTACAATCTAGTGAAGGACAGAGAGAGTGAATGGATTATAAAATGTTGGGGAGTGATAAATTCTATGAGGAGAAATAAAGGAGAAATGACTAATATTAATAATAGTAATTTACAGTAAGGTAGTAATGAGGGACAGAGAAGGCAATGGCACCCCACTCCAGTACTCTTGCCTGGAAAATCCCATGGACAGAGGAGCCTGGTGGGCTGCAGTCTATGGCGTTGCTGAGAGTCAGACATGACTGAGCGACTTCACTTTCACTTTTCACTTTCATTCATTGGAGAAGGAAACGGCAACCCAGTCCAGTATTCTTGCCTGGAGAATCCCAGGGACGGAGGAGCCTGGTGGGCTGCTGTCTATGGAGTCACTCAGAGTCGGACACGACTAAAGTGACTTAGCAGCAGCAGCAGTAATGAGGGAGATTTCCCCTCCCCAAGGAAAGGCTTTTCTGGATGTGTGCTAAGTCCCTTCAGTCATGGCTGACTCTTTGCAACCCTGTGGACTGTAGCCTACCAGACTCCTCTGTCTATGGGATTCTCCAGGCAAGAATACTGGAGTGGGTTGCCATTTCCTTCCCCAGGGGATCTTCCTGACCCAGGGGTTGAAGGTCTCCTACATTGGCCGGTGGGTTCTTTACCACTAGCGCCACCTGGGAAGCCTGTTAGCATTTAATAGTCCATTATTGAAACCCATTCAAGTTTTCTGAGAACTGGAGATACAAAAATATTACAGAGTTTCTGTCTGAGGAATTCATAGTACCTTTTGGAGGGCAGTCAAGTCAGCAAGATGGTCTAGAAAGATAATGATCTTCAGTCATCCCTTGTATTGACATGTGGTACATTGTTAGTACCACAATGTAGTTGCAATTTTATATTTAATAATTGTATTATTGTTTTTGAGACTGGCCTGGAAGGTGTCCCTGACTGCTATCTGAAGAAGGTAACATCTAAGATGACTCATGAGAGCACAGCCATAGTAACTAATATTCTCTCATTGCTTCCTGTGTGCCAAGGACTTCAGTGGAGAGAAAGTATTCACAAATTCTTGGTAGCCTATGAGACCACAATGTCTTGGAAGTAAGCAGAGTAGTGGAAGAATTAAGTGGGAGGCAGGGAGTAATGAAGATGATAATGGAGAATCTGTTCAGTGTGTGCCTCTATATAGCCTTAAAAGCATTCTCTTGAGATCTTGCTTTAGTCTGTTATCAGTAAACTAATTCAGGGTTTTGTGGAGGGTATAATAACAAAGATGGTTGTGGTATGGGAAAAGAGGTGGTTGGAGAGGTATTCGCTTCTGAGGCTGGTGTGGTGGGCAAATTCAGTAATAATTCATATAATTAGCATTTAATAGTCCATTATTGAAACCCATTCAAGTTTTCTGAGAACTGGAGATACAAAAATATTACAGAGTTTCTGTCTGAGGAATTCATAGTACCTTTTGGAGGGCAGTCAAGTCAGCAAGATGGTCTAGAAAGATAATGATCTTCAGTCATCCCTTGTATTGACATGTGGTACATTGTTAGTACCACAATGTAGTTGCAATTTTATATTTAATAATTGTATTATTGTTTTTGAGACTGGCCTGGAAGGTGTCCCTGACTGCTATCTGAAGAAGGTAACATCTAAGATGACTCATGAGAGCACAGCCATAGTAACTAATATTCTCTCATTGCTTCCTGTGTGCCAAGGACTTCAGTGGAGAGAAAGTATTCACAAATTCTTGGTAGCCTATGAGACCACAATGTCTTGAAGTAAGCAGCGTAGTGGAAGAATTAAGTGGGAGGCAGGGAGTAATGAAGATGATAATGGAGAATCTGTTCAGTGTGTGCCTCTATATAGCCTTAAAAGCATTCTCTTGAGATCTTGCTTTAGTCTGTTATCAGTAAACTAATTCAGGGTTTTGTGGAGGGTATAATAACAAAGATGGTTGTGGTATGGGAAAAGAGGTGGTTGGAGAGGTATTCGCTTCTGAGGCTGGTGTGGTGGGCAAATTCAGTAATAATTCATATAAATGGAGTAAAGCAATGAGGGCGAGCACAGGGAGTGATTCTGGGGTTATTTTTGAGATGGTATTAACAGGAATCAGTGGCCAGTGTGACGGTGACACATAGGTTCTATTTTGGGTTGATCCTCTGACCTTCACATCAACCTACAATCCAGGTAACACGTCTCCATTCTTGATTTACTGTGTAGTGACTGCTAGATGAGAAACAAAATAAGGGAAAATTCAGTCTGGAAGGGAGAGGGCTTACATTTTAGAGTTGTGCACTTTGAGGAGCTTCCAGACTGGAGCAGGCAGTATGTTGTGATGCTATGTTAATCTTTGAGTTTAGTGAAGATCCCATCTCCAAGTCCATACCCCAAACATAATCAAACTTTTAAGTTTTTTGTAATCCCTTCAAATTTTTGAAATGCTTAGTAATGTTTGCCATAGGATCATATTATGAATGCTGTTCTGGAAGTCAATATTTCATCCTTTCAATAAGTCACTAAAAAAATACAGGTAATTCCATAATTGGCTTATTTATTTATATTATTTTTAATTTGGCCACACCACATGGTATATGGGATTGTAGTTCCTGGTTCAGGGATCAACCCGCAGGGCTGTACTGGAAGCATAGTCATCACCACTGGACCACAAAGGAAGTCCCTATAACTGGCTTTTTAAAGGCTACTGTAGACTGTTCTGTTGAAGAGATCTATGTTTAATTTACCAAACTGTTCACCTGCTGATTGACAGTCAGGTTATTCCTAGTTAAAAAAAAAAAAAGACCAAACAAAAAGTCCTAGTATTAGAAATTCTGCATCAATGAGAATGAAAAACTTAAATTGTATAGATAATTTCTAAATTGCCCTCTAGAAAGGATATACAGATAATATCCTCTACTACCCCTCTGTGTAAAATAATGGCTAATATTTAAGTTTTATTTGGGAATGATGCCAAACAATGTAATACTTTATATCACCATGTAATTATTCGGAATTGCCCTTTGTTTTCTAAGGAAATATTTGTATTCCTTTTAAGCCTCGCCCCTCTCTGTTCGCAATTAGAAAGAGCCACATTCCCAGCCCCCGGTATATGTGTTTACAGAGCTGGGCTCTTCAGCAACGGCGGCTCCGCCCCTTCAACAGGTCTCAGACTGCCCTTACTCATTCTCCATCCCCGCTCCACCTCCTTTCCAGATTTCACCCTGTGTTTGCACCTCCTTTCCAGATTTCACCCTGTCTTTAACAGCCGCGTTTATAACCAAGGCGGCTCCTAACGCTCTCGTCTTTCCGCCTTACGGAACTGCACTTCCTGCAAGATGGCCGCCCCCACATTGCTTCTCCGTGGTGGTGGCGGGCGCTGCCATCTTTCCGTATGCCCCAGAAGGCAAAATAGAATCCAGCCCGCGCCGCCACGGTCTCGGATAGGGTCCAGCCTCTCAAAACTTGTTCAGCATGGTGCGTTTGACCGACCACGAGGAGGATGGAACTGTCCCACAGTGATTTCAGTTCCCGTCCGAGCCCTGGCCTCTGCGATGACCGTGTCCTCTCGGATCGCTCAGTGGGCGTGGTCTCGCACGTCATAGAGCTGGGCGGGAGGCCGGAACTCCGAGACCTCAAAAGGCTCTGAGGTCGCGCCGGATCGTAAGCGTCCCTAGCGACAGCCGGGGAAGGGACTTGGCGCTCGATGAAATGGTAATGGGAATCATTTTGGAAGTGAATTCGGCCTTTGGTAGCTGCCCGGAGCCTGGAGAATCTCAGTGTCAGGTGGGTAGTGTTCGGGACGTCGATCCGGAGTGAGGGGCCTGCGAAGCCAGTGGAAGGCCTTCAGGAGGTTTTTTGGGTTCAGTCACTGGGGAGGCTTGGCTTCATACGCCCTTTGGCAGTCAGTGCTATTAAATCTCTGAAGAGAGAAGCGATCGAGGCGCTGACTGAGGGTTTGTGTCTGTGTGTTTTGAAACCCAGCCTTCCTAAAATCCCTTGCTGACTTTATAACTGACCTCTCCAACCAAAACATTTCTGTGTCCCACCCGGTTCCCCTCAGGATTGAGGACTGTCAAAGGAAAGGGGGATTGAAAATGAGCTGGATCCTGAAGGGCCCTCTTGGGTACCAAAGGCCGTCTCTCTCAGCCTCCTTTCTTGTTTGTAGAAAAAGGCTTTGATCCCCTGGACTTTGAGGGATATCCAAAGAGCTGACTAGGGAAGTGGGAAGTGAGGGAATGCAGAAACTAAGGAAAAACAGTCAAGAAACAATAGTTCACGGAATCTTAGTTCCTCCTTAAGGGATATGCATAGGATCTGATGCATACCTTTGAGTTCTGCAGAAACTCAGACACCTCCCTAGGTGAAAGATGTGATTATTTGCTGAGCACAAGCTTGTAGACCCCAGATTGGTTAGAACTAGAAAGTTGATGATGAAGGTTCCTGAAACTGTTACCTCACCACCAACCAGTCAGTAGGAAGTCATGAACCCTGCATCCCTCATCACAAATAATCGCTTTAAAAAATCTTCCACTGAAAGGCATCAGGGAGTTGAGGTCTTCTAAGCCTGAGCTGTCATTTCTCCTGGCTGGGCCTTGCAGAAAATGCTGGGCTTTGCTTCACAACAAAGTGGTGTCAGTAAATTGGCTTTGCTGCTCAGCCACTGACCCTTCCCAAGTTTGACTTGATAACGATCTCTGCTTATGAGGCTCAGTGACTAAGAACTGGAGTGGTAGGTGAATATCAGTGAATTCAGTGTTTTGTGTAGGTGGGAAGTAGATGGGCAAACAGTGGCAGACTTTATTTTTTGGGGCTCCAAAATCACTGCAGATGTTGATTGCAAACATGAAATTAAAAGATGCCTACTCCTTGGTAGGAAAGCTATGAACAACCTAGACAGCATATTCAAAAGCAGAGACATTACTTTGCCAACAAAGGTCTGTCTAGTCAAGGCTATAGTTTTTCCAGTGGTCATGTATGGATGTGAGAGTTAGACTGTGAAGAAAGCTGAGCACCGAAGAATTGATGCTTTTGAACTGTGGTGTTGGAGAAGACTCTTGAGAGTCCCTTGGACTGCAAGGAGATCCAACCAGTCCATTCTAAAGGAGATCAGTCCTGGGTGTTCTTTGGAAGGACTGTTGCTAAAGCTGACACTCCAATACTTTGGGCACCTGATGTGAAGAGTTGACTCATTGGGAAAAAAACTGATGCTGGGAGGGGTTAGGGGCAGGAGGAGAAGGGGATGACAGAGGATGAGATGGCTGGATGGCATCATGGACTCGATGGATATGAGTTTGTGTAAACTCTGGGAGTTGATGATGGAGAGGGAGGCCTGGCATGCTGCAATTCATGGAGTCGCAAAGAGTCGGACGCGACTTAGCAAGTAACTGAACTGAACTGAACTTGTCACTGTGGGGCTCAGACATGGAGAAACCTGGGGTGGGGGAAGGGTGCTGGTTAACGGGAATTTATGGTCCAGATTTAACCTGGAGTCAGGTTTTTTGCTTGTTCTGGTTTATTTTGTTGGGGTGACTAGTGTATGTGAAGAGGCATAAGGCTGGGGCTTTGGAGAGTAGGTAGGCTTGAGGTTCAAATATGGACTCCTGGGCACGGATTTGATGATAGATTCATTCAGTTGATCCGAATCCAGTTCACTCCTTTAAGCCCATACCTTCCTCAAGACACTAATTGAAAACTTTTGTTATGACACATACTTTTGTCATTATCTTCTCTTAAAAATAGATATAATCTAGTGATGTGTTATAAAAGATGTGTTTTATTTCTCTTGCCTCCAAGTCTACTCCACGGTTGTGTATTCCCTTTCAGGTTTATTCTATACAAGTAAAAACATCTCTTTTACCCTAAATGCTGATCTCCAGTGCAAACCATGGTGTATATATGTGTTTAATATTTTTGTGTTACCTTCGGAGGGAAAAGGCACCTTTACCGTACCTTTGGAATGACTTGTATAAGAGATATGGCTTCCCAGGTGGCTCAGTGATAAAGAATCCGCCTACCAGCACAGGAGATGTAAGAGATATGAGTTTGATCCTTGGGTGGGGAAGATCCCTTGGAGGAGGAAATGGCAACCCACTCAAGTATTCTTGCCTGCAAAGTCCCGTCCTAGGGACAGAAGACCCTGGTGGGCTACAGTCCATGGGGTTGCAAGAGTCAAACATGACCGAGCAACTCAGCACACACATATGCACATATAACAGATGTTGGTTTTATCACTTTATTTCTAATTGTAAACATTTCCATCGTATAAAATGATTACATTTTCTTAATGGCTGCCGTAGTGTCATGTCTGTGAGTGAACCAGTTACAAGGTTACTGGAGTCACATTAACTGTACATGTAAATTAATTTGGATAGACTTGACTTACATACTTAGGCTTTTCTGTAGCATGTTAAAGATTTTCTGCTTATCCAGGTTCTCTCACCCACCCATAGGATTTGTTGTCATTTACTACTGAATAATTCAGAGTTTTCATTTATATTGCCTTTTTAGTTTGAAGGTTTTTCATTTTTTTTCCCCTGGATATGCAGGTTTTGGTTTCTGTTTTTATAGATGTGTTGAATTTGTCCTTAATATTTCTCTCTTGCATCTCCTGCATTGGCAGGCGGATTCTTTACCACTGAGCCGCGTGGGAAGCCATGTCTCATATACAGATCATTCCAAAGGTATGGAAGAGGTGCCTTTTCCATGCAAAGGTAACACAAAAATATTAAACATAAACATGCTCCATGGTTTGCATTTCTGATTTTGTTGTGTTGTGGTCAAGAAATAAGCTTCTTTGATATTAATTTGTGAAACTTATGAAAATGTCTTTCTCTGGGCTACTTTGCTTTTTAAGGCTTCATATTTTTCTCTTTGTACATGTGTGTATTTCTGGAAAAGCAGGTGGCCCTTCTAGGGAAACAGGAGTGATGCCATAAAGTGAATGTGTGCAGTGCCAAGAAATCATCAGGAAATCCTGCCGTTCATTATAGGAGGGAGAGGAGGACTCGTGAACAGGGGATTATGAAATTTGAATGTGGCCGAGATGTTGTATTCATGTTCTCCTCCCCATGAGTAGTCCTGAGTTTGATGGTCCTTGATAGTCCTATAAATAGTTTTGTATGTTTTCTCTTGTCCAGATCTCTGGTCCTGGTGCATAGAGTAAAGTGATTCAAGGTTGGCAGCCGAGTGGAATTGCATGTACCCAGAGGTCAAAGACAGAGGATGAGTTGCTTGGATGGCGTCACTGACTCTATGGACATGGGTTTGAGCAAGCTTCAAGAGATAGTGAAGGTAAGGGAAGCCTGGTGTGCCGTAGTCCATGGGGTCACAAAAGTCAGACATGACTTAGTGACTGAACAACAAGAGATCAAATAACAGTTGTGGTGGGTAGAATGGAGGTGGGTCTGTGGTTTGGGGGGTTTAGAAAAGCTATTGGGAAATTATCTTGAAAAAATCTGTGGCCAGAAGGAGTGGAAACAAAAACTCAGGGTGATCCCGCTGAATCAACGAGCATATGACATGAGTCTTTGTCTTTGATTTGCTGCTTTGGACTTGCTCCTGTTCTAGTTCTCTCTTTGTGGAAGAAGGTTGCTCTGTGTGTGTGCATTGAGTGTTCTAAGAGCTGTTTCAGACATCTAGTATATGCATTGAGCTTGTATGCTACTTTCTAGTGTGATATTATGGGTAGTAAACTTTTTTAGCCAGCTCTACAGAGAACTAAAATTTTGGAGGTTGTCTGGTAAAGAAAGTACAAAGTGGTTAAGGTGATGAGCTGTGGAGAGAAGAAGCCCAGGTTTGAAATTCAGCACTGCCTCTGAGAAAGTATGTGACTCTGGACAAGTTACTTTATCTCTAAGTTCTAAGCCTTGACCTGTTTCATTTAAACATAAATCTAGTGATTTGATACATCTGAATTGGTAGCAAGGATTAAGTAAGAAAATACATATGATTTGCTTAGCATGTCAATATTCATGTGGTTTGCACTGCCTTCAGGACTAGATGTTGTGGTTTTCTAAATGAAAGGAAACTTTCAAGAATTAGGATTTTATGTTAGAGGACACCTGTATTAGATTTTGTGTTGGTTCTGTGATTTTGTTGGTCAGTTGCTCAGTCTTGTCCGACTCTTTGCAATCCTCTGGACTGCAGCATGCCAGGCTTCCCTGTCCTTTACCATCTCCTGGAATTTATACAAACTTGTGTCCATTGAGTTGGTGATGCGATCTAACCATCTCATCCTTTGTCAGCCCCTTCTCCTGCCTTCAATCTGTGATAAAGTAACATAAACTTAGTCATGTAAACACAAGTCTATTGTCTTAGAGTTCTATGGGTTAGCAGTTCAATGTGGATCTTACAGGGCTAAAACCAAGGTCTCAGCAGGAGTGTGTTCTTTCCTAAAGGCTGTGGGAGACAAGCTATTTCTCTGTCTTTTCAGGCTTCTGGAGTCTGTCCATGCTCCTTGGCTCCTGATTCCCTTTCTCACCATCTCCAAAGCCAGCAACAGCATGTTGAATTCTTATCACATCACATCTTTCTCTGGTCCCTTCACTTTTCTTCCACGCATAAGGGCCCATTTGGTTACATTGGGCCTACCTGAATAATCCAGGGAATCTTTGGATTAGTAGGTCATCTGATTAGTAACTGTAATTTCATTAACAACCTCCATTCTCCTTTGCCATGTGGTGTAACATATTCACAGCTTCCAGAGGTTAGAATGTGGATATCTGTGTGGGGGCCATGACTCTGCCTGCCGCAGCACCTTTAGCAACACCAGCAAAGGGTATGGCCCAGTAGTTGTGGTGGTTTAGTCCCTTAGTTCTATCTGACTCTTTGTGACCCCAGGGACTGTAGCTGGACTGTAGCCCACCAGGCTTTTCTGTCCATGGGATTTCCAGGGGAATGTACAAATTGAAGTGAATTGGCTTTTGGACTGGGCTTGGCATGTATATACTATTAATAGTATGATATCACTATGATATACACTATAGACTGCCGGGGTCCAGCCCCGGTGGATCCAGGGTGATTCGAAGGTGGGGACGGAGTCGGCGTCCTAGGAAAAACTTATCTAATTACAGATAGGGAGGGACTAGGAATTTAGCAGAGAAAAAGAGGCCGAATAACTTGGTTAACACAGGGTGCCAATCACCACCTACGTAGGCCGCAGGCGTCTTCCCGTTCTCCCGAAGGAGAGGAGAGGAGGCACTGAGACGACCCCCCCCGGTCCGATCTTAGAAGCCCAGGCAGAATTAGTAGGCTTGGTGGGTCCTATGCACCAGATGGGAATTCGACCAGAAGAATAGTAAGAGAGAGAGAAAGGGGCTGAATAACTTGGGTTACGTGGGGTACCAATAAAATTCCAGACAAGGAACTTGCACCATATTTATGGCGGGCACCCACACTCCAGATGGGAATTCAGCCAGAAAATTGGGGAGCAGAAAGGAACGACATGAGGGAATCAGTCTTTCCGGAACTGATCCGATTTCTTTATTTTTGGGTTTGCTTATATACTCTTTGTTACATATAGGGATGAATACAGAGTCACGCGGGGGTCAGCAGTCCTGACCCTATTAAAATCAGGTGCTTTACAAAAAAAGTTTTAGGGGTTTTACATCATCTTCAAGCCATTTCTGCCTGCTGACATTTACAACTCTTTCTTTCTGATAACCAAAAAACTTATTTTTTCCAAGGGTGTTTTTCCTTAAACCAAGCACCACCCTCCAAATAAAGTCGCATTCCTATAGGGTGAGGGTGTAGTGAGTTACAATCAAGAAAGGAATTTATTTAACCCAAGGTTAACATGATTAATCTTAAAGGTTAATACTTATTTCTCCTATATGCTTAAAGGTTAAGACTTATTTCTCCTACAGGTTAATACTTATTTCTCCTATATACTTAAAGGTTAAGACTTATTTCTCCTATATGTTAATCCTTATTTCTCCTATATACTTAAAGGTTAAGACTTATTTCTCCTACAGGTTAATACTTATTTTTCCTATGTACTTAAAGGTTAAGACTTATCTCTCCTATATGTTAATCCTTATTTCTCCTATATGTTAATCCTTATTTCTCCTATATACTTAAAGGTTAAGATTTATTTCTCCTATATGTTAATCCTTATTCATTATAAGGGCAGGGAATATAAAGATTTTAGCAACAAACATCAGTCCAATAAATGAAAATCCTTTCACCAATGTTCCTCTTAAGATCTACTCAGTCGTGAGATAGTGACAAAGTTACATTTTTGCATAGCAAGGACACAGTGATTTATAACAAAGTACAGTGATCTATTACAAGAGAGAAAATTCATTAACTCAGAAAGTCTAATATTGCTAACATCAAAAACTACTATATTTCCTTTTCTACATTCCAAATACATTGATTTAATATATTCCCAGGTACCTAAAGGATATGGAGGCCTGGCGGCGATCATTGACTCAACAACAAGAAAAAGTCCTATGTTAATTAAGATTCTCAGAATACTCCAAAACTCTGTGCTGTTTATGGTTGAGAGGTAGTAAACAATCATGTGTCCACAGAGAGGTTTAACCTGAGACGCCCTTGTCCCACCTAGGGCAGGGAATTAGTGGCAATTATTGACACAACAAATGAAAAAACCCTTTATCAATATAATTCCCATCCAACCCACTATACTAATAATTTCTAACCTTCCACAAGAATTTGCCTTTAGTAAGTCAAAACATCTCATGCCTCTCAAGGTTGGAGGGCTGTTGCGGCTGGAGGAACCTATACAGGCAGGCTAGATAACCTTCAGAGGAGTCCAGTAAGTTGAAACACTCTAGTCACGCCCAGGAATTTTTACTGCCTTGGAGCTGCACGTTTACTCCTTCTCGGAGAAAAACGGTTATGGGGGAGAGCGCCCCGTAGGTGAGAGTACAGGACAGACTCTGGTTTTGGGGTTAGATGCTCGGGAGCAAGGGAATTTCCTGAGACTTGGTCACGCCTTTGCATATGCCGAAGCCCCCTTTCCTCATGACCTTTGCCATGGGCGGAGTTCCTCATGCTGGCCCCCAACAATAGACTAGATAACTAATGAGAACCTACTATGTAGTACAGGGAAATCTATTCAGTGCTCTGTGGTGACCTAAATGGAAAGGTGTTCTAAGGAGATAGGGATATATGTATGTGTGTCCCTCATTCACTTTGCTGTACAAGAGAAATTTACACAGCATTGTAAAGCAATTATACTCCAGGAAAAGTAAAGTGAGTTTGTTTTTAAGTCCTTAGAATCAAGTGAAATAAGGAGAAGGAAGTTTCCAGACTAGGAAAGGATCACTTCCGGTGATACTTTACTTTGAGACACGAGATCAGTGATCAGGATTTGAGTGACAATCTGGAAAAACAGAAGAATCCCAGTTCCAGTCATTTTTGAAGAACAGAAGAAAATGACCACGGTCCAGGTGAGTTTGACATGTTTACTCCCTCCTTTCTTTCATGTTGTGTTTGTAGAGGCTTATAAATATTGACTTATTGGAAAATGACACATTTTTAAGAGTCTGAATCTCAAGAAAATATCAACCATAATGTCTATATCAAGGTAAATTTGAAATGGAGGGGAATGCACGTCAGAGAATCTGCTCAGAATTTTTAGTCAGAATATTAGTTAAAAAACTGTAAGACCCTAGGGGTATTTGTGTTGTTATTCAGTCACTAAGTCATGTCTGACTCTTTGCGACCCCATGGTCTGCTGTGTACCAGGCCTCCCTGTCCTTCACTGTCTCCCAGAGTTTGCTCAAACTCATGTCTATTGAGTCGGTGATGCCATGCAACCGTCTCATCCTCTGTTGCCTTCTTCTCCTTCTGCCCTCAATCTTTCCCAGCATCAGGGTCTTTTTCCAATGAGTCAGCTCTTTGTATCTGGTCGCCAAAGTATTGGAACTTCAGCATCAGTCCTTCCAGTGAATATTCAAGGTTGATTTCCTTTAGGATTGACTGGTTTGATCTCCTTGGGAGATCCAAGGGACTCTCAAGAGTCTTCTGCAGCACCATAGTTGGAAGGTATCAATTCTTCGGGACTCAGCCTTCTTTATGGTCTAACTCTCACATCTTTATATGACTAGGAAAAATCATTCAGTTCAGTTCAATTCAGTTCAGTCTGTCAGTCATGTCTGACTCTGCGACTGCATGCATTGCAGCACACCAGGCCTCCGTTTCCATCACCAACTCCTGGAGTTTACCCAAACTCATGTCCATTGAGTCGGTGATGCCATCCAGCCATCTCATCCTCTGTCATCCCCTTCTGCACAGAATCCCTCCCAGCATCAGAGTCTTTTCCAGTGAGTCAACTCTTCGCGTCAGATGGCCAAAGTATTGGAGTTTCAGCTTTAGCATCAGTCCTTCCAAAGAACACCCAGGACCGATCTCCTTTAGAATGGAATGGTTGGATCTCCTTGCAGTCCAAGGGACTCTCAAGAGTCTTCTCCAATACCACGGTTCAAAAGCATCAATTCTTCGGTGCTCAGCTTTCTTCACAGTCCACCTCTCACATCCATACATGACGACTGGAAAAACCATAGCCTTGACTAGATGGACCTTTGTTAGCAAAGTAATGTCTCTGCTTTTGAATATGCTATCTAGTTTGGTCATAACTTTCCTTCCAAGGAGTAAGCGTCTTTTAATTTCATGGCTGCAGTCACCATCTGCAGTGATTTTGGAAACCCCAAGAATTAAGTCTGACACTGTTTCCACTATTTCCCCATCTATTTGCCATGAAGTGATGGAACTGGATGCCGTGATCATAGTTTTCTGAATGTTGAATTTTAAGTCAGCTTTTTCATTCTCTTTTATTGTTCTACCAGATTTTCTCCAATAATTTTGGAAGCCAGTGACAACAAGAGAAACACAAAGCATTATGTGATTTGTGTTTTTGTGCAGAGAAGGTAGATCATTTCCTCAGTAAAGTAAATCTTTCCTGGCACTGAAGTTTTAATTAATCACTTATTTAAATTACTAAGTTTAAATAAATTACTTATTTGTTTGGCTGTGTTTGGTCTTAGTTGCAGTGTATGGTCTCTTTCAGTTGTGGCATGTGAGATCTAGTTCCCTGGCCAGGGATCAAACCAGGCCCCCTACATTGGAAAAGTGGAGCCTTACCACTGGACCAATAGGGAAGTCATCCCTGCTGTTGAGAACTTAGAGGCAATAAATCATATTGGTTATTCTTTTGTTATATATATGTAGTTTCCTTTTAGATACTTTTGAATTTTCCCTTTGAGTTTGATGTTCTGCAGTTTTACCTCTGTGTGTATAGCCGTGGATCTCTTTTTCCTCCTGCTTGGCATTTTTGAGTTCTCTCATTCTGAAGTTTTGTCTTTTACTACTTCTAAAATATAGTCTGCCTTTATATCTTTGATTATTACCTTCCCTCAGATTTTTTTCTTCTCTCAGATTCAGAATAGGTGTAAATTCAACATTCTCATTATGTCCTTCCTATCTCTCAACTTCACTTTTGCATTTTCCATTATTGTCTTTTGCACTTCAGATCTGTTGTCCATTTCACTTCTGTGTTATATCGAATTGGTTCAGTTCAGTCACTCAGTCGTGTCCGACTCTTTGCAACTCCATGATTGCAGCATGCCAGGCCTCCCTGTCCATCACCAGTTCCCAGAGTTCACTCAGACTCACGTCCATTGAGTCCATGATGCCATCCAACCATCTCATCCTCTGTCGTCCCCTTCTCCTCCTGCCCCCAATCCCTCCCAGCATCAGAGTTTTTTCCAATGAGTCAACTCTTCGTATCAGGTGCCCAAAGCATTGGAGTGTCAGCTTTAGCATCATTCCTTCCAAAGAACACCCAGGACCGATCTCCTTTAGAATGGAATGGTTGGATCTCCTTGCAGTCCAAGGGACTGTCAAGAGTATTCTCGAACACCACAGTTCAAAAGCATCAATTCTTTCGGGCTCAGCTTTCTTTACAGTCCAACTCTCACATCCATACATGACTACTAGAAAAACCATAGCCTTGACTAGACAGACCTTTGTTGGCAAAGTAATGTCTCTGCTTTTGAATATGCTGTCTAGATTGGTCATAACTTTCCTTCCAAGGAGTAGGTGTCTTTCAATTTCATGGCTGCAATCACCATCTTCAGTGATTTTGGAGCCCCCCAAAATAAAGTCTGACACTATTTTCACTGTTTCCCCATCTATTTCTCATGAAGGTGATGGGACCAGATGCCATGACCTTTGTTTTCTGAATGTTGAGCTTTAAGCCAGCTTTTTCGCTCTCCTCTTTCATTTTCATCAAGAGGCTTTTTAGTTTCTCTTCACTTTCTGCCATAAGGGTGCTGTCATCTGCATATCTGAGGTTATTGATATTTTTCCCGGAAATCTTGATTCTAGCTTGTGCTTCTTCTAGCCCATCGTTTCTCATGATGTACTCTGCATATAAGTTAAATAAGCAAAGTGATAATATACAGCCTTGATGCACTCCTTTTCCTATTTGGAACCAGTCTGTTGTTCCATGTGCAGTTCTAACTGTTGCTTCTTGACCTTCATATCGGTTTCTCAAGAGTTAGGCAGGTGGTCTGGTATTCCCATCTCTTTCAGAATTTTCCACAGTTTATTATGATCCACACAGTCAAAGGGTTTGGCATAGTCAATAAAGCAGAAAGTTTTTCTGGAACTCTCTTTTTCCTTGATCCAGCAGATGTTGGCAATTTGATCTCTGGTTCATATAATTGGTAGTCAGTCTATAAACTGAAATTCCTAATTTCAGTTTCTGGATTCCTTGCTTTAAATTGATCTGTCTTTCTTCAAGTTAACCCTCTCATCTTTAAGACTGTGTTATGCCTTTGCACACATTAAACATTTTCTATATTTCAGTGTCTTACAGTTCCAGTATCATCAGGTTTTTCATGTTTCATTCTAGTGCTTGTTGTTTCTGTTTAACTTGTGGACTGAGAAGGCCTCTTGAGGGTAAGAACATGAGTGTTCATTTGGATATCACCTGCACATAGTTCAGCATATGCACATATGCACACAGATGTGGAAGTGTCAAGGTTAAAAGGTTTTAATGGCCACGTTTCAGAAAACCTTCTGAATGATTGAGCGAATGGGTGGCTGAATTAGAGTAACAGGATGTCTGTATAAGATTTTCCATTCTTCCACACTGGATAATGTATCACATATATGGTTACAGCCTACACAGTAGAAATGATTAGATTTCTATACGTCTCTTCCAAACCATCAAGGAATCATCCCAGATTAAAGAAGAATTTGTTACTACAGGGATTGTTATTATTTGAAGATGTGGCTGTGGAGTTCACCTGGGAGGAGTGGAGTCTACTAGACCCTGCTCAGAAGGACCTATACCAGGACATGATGCTGGAGAACTATAGCAACCTACTGTCTGTGGGTGAGGACTGTTCCCCTGTGCCACTCAGTGTGCCCAGTCAGCAGTCTTTCCTTTCTTAGTTGTGGAATGGTTTCAGATATCTGAAATACGAATGATGTAAGAGAGATTGTCAGACTTCTTCTGCAAAGGGCCAGATAGCAAATACTGCAGGCTGTGTGGGCTGCCTACTGTTTCTGTAGCAAATACTGCAGGCTGTGTGGGCTGCCTACTATTTCTGTAACATATTCTTTTTTTTTAAAAGAACACATTTATTTATTTATCTTTCAGCACACACACTATATATATTATTTATTTATTTATGGCTGTGCTTGTTCTTCTTTGCTGTAAGGACTTTCTGTAGGAAGTGGGGACTACTCTCTAGTTGCAGTACACAGACTTCTCATTGCAGTGGCTTCTCTTGTGTGGAGGTCTCTAGGGCATGGAGGCTTCAGTAGTTGCAGTTCCTGGTTTCAAGAACACAGGCTCCGTAGTTGTGGCACATGGGCTTAGTTGCTCCTCAGCATGTGGAATCTTCCCGGACCAGCGATTGAACCTGTGTCCTCTACATTGGCAAGTGGATTCTTTACCACTGAGCCACCAGGGAAGCCCAGAATATATATATATATATATATATATATTTCTCTCTCTCTCTATATTTCTCTCTATATATATATTTCTCTCTATATATATATATTTCTCTCTATATATATATTTCTCTTTCTATATATATATGTATATAATCAATTATGTAAGTATTTCGGTAAATTTATTAAATGTATTATAAGTAAGGAAGAGTTAATCACTCAGTTGTATCCAACTCTGTGACTCCATGGAGTAATCCACGAGGCTTCTCTGTTCATGGAATTCTCCAGGCAAGAATACTGGTGTGGGTTGCCATTTCCTTCTCCAGGGGATCTTCCCAACCCAGGGATCAAACCCAGGTCACCTATATTGCAGACAGATTCTTTACTGTCTGAGCCACCAGGGAAGTCCATACATACTATAAAAGATACATAAAAATAGAAATATCAAAAGAATGAGACATTCATGAGATGAATATTTTTAAGTAATTTTAATTTTTAAAATGTAATGGTACAGAACACGTTTGCTATCATATTTTAGAAGTTTTCCTTTACTTCTTGAAAACTTTGTTTTGTAAGAGGACTTTATTCTGAATGAATAACACTCTTAAAGTGTGAAAGTGTAATGTCTTAGTTACAATCACTGACCAGAGTTTGTTGACCTATACACATGACTTGAATTTTTATAAATGATAGATTCTTAGTCTCCTCTTAGGCCTCAGACATATTTATTTCATCTAGGATCTTGATTTGTTTTGCTTACATTTTTTTTTTCTTTTCTATGGATTCTCAAGTTTTTGCTACTCCAAGGGGAAAGCTACTTCCAAGGTGTAGCTGCATAATCTGTTAATATAAATGAGATCATTTAACAGTGTTTAGATTTCATGCCCAAAGATTTTGCTAAATAGTATGTTATTTTTTTTGTGAATAGGGTATCAAAGTCTCAAAGCAATTGAAATCTTCAAGTTGAAGCAAGGAGACAAACCATGGATAGAAAGGGGAAATATCTATGATCCAGGTAAGTGAGTGAGAAACATCCAGGTAGAAAAGAAGTAAATTCTTAGATCTGTGAAGGCCTCACACCTTTAAAATCGTGTTATGGTGACTCATCTAGTTTCTAAACTTTGACAGTATCTCAACAGAGCCTCTGAGGATTCCTCTCCTATGTTAGTATTCATTACTTAATTATTTAGAGGAAAATACTCATGTTTTCACCTCTGGATTTCATACTGATTTATTTCATCTAGAGTCTTGATTTGCTTTGCTTAGGTTTTTAAAATTTCTATGGATTCTCAAGTTTTTCCTTCTTCATTGACTGCTGTAGTACTACTCTTATTCCTTCCTCTTACCTTGCTTTGAAAATTCAGGCTTCCATGCCTCTCTGCAAAGAGAGAACTTCAAATTCACGCTCATCTCCTGACTAGTGAACCTCAGGTAAAATTGATTTCCCATCCTAACATTCAGCCCCACCCTGAATGCTGTGTTCTCATGGCAACTTGGTCTTTTAGTGTACATCTGTCTGTTTATTCATTCTGGATGGGCAAATATGAGATAAAGCAAATGTAGCAACATGTTAACTGTCGAATCAAAGAGGTGGATATATAGCTGTTCACTGTGTAATTCATTCAATTTGTATGTTTGAAAAATTTTTTAATAAAATTGTGAGAAGAGCTATAAGTATTATAATTTTCAGAAAGAATTATGCCTCCCACATAGACTGAAATGAATTCAGTCAAGTAAAAAATAAAAATCACAATCTTAGGCCTCGCCTGAAGTCAAACCATAACCCTCATGCGTACTTTGCTGATTTCTTCATATATTTGCTGGATCTATATATATATCTATTTATTTATTTTCTCTCTCTCTTTTTTTGTCTGTGCTATATGGCACATAGGATCTTAGTTCCCAAATCAGGGATCAAACGTGTGTGCCCTACAATGGAAGTTCAGAATCTTAAACACTGGACCATCAGGGAAGTCCTCACAAAACCTTCAGTTGTTAAAACAAAACAAAACAAAACAAAAAAACCCCACATTATCTGAAAAGTACAATAAAGCAAAGCACAATAAAATGAGCTGTGTTTGTGTAGAAGTATTACCAAAGAAGGAATTCATTGGCAGTTGTGTGGTTAGGACTCCATGTTTCCACTGCAGTGGGCACGGACCAGACTAGATCCCTGGTCAGGGAACTAAGATCCCTTGCAAGTTGTGTGGTGGAGCCAAAAAAAACAAATTGAATTGAAGGTTTGTGGCAGCTCTGTGTCGAGCAAATCTGTTGGCACCATTTTTTCCAACAGCATTTGCTCACATTGTGTCTTTCTCATATTTTGGTAATTCTCTCAATATTTCAAACTTTTCCATTATTGTTATGTTTGTTATGCTGATTTGTAATCCATGATCTTTGATGTTACTTCTACAAGTCACAGAAGGCTCAGATGATGGTTAGCAATTTTTAATGAGAAAGTATTTTTAAATTAAGATATGTACTCTGTTTTAGAGATAATGCTATTGCACACTTAACAGACTACAGTATTGTGTAAGCATAACTTTTATATTTTCTGGGAAACAAATTCATGTCACTAACTTATATTGTGGAGGTCTGGAACTGAACCTGGAATATCTCTGAGTTATGCCCATACAGAGAACCCCATATATGTCCTCTAACCAAAATCTTCTCCAAATTTCTCTTTCCAGTTGAGTTCTTTATGTCTGTACTAAGATACCCACCTCAGAATGGTTGTGTCAAAATACACATGGATTTTCCTACATTAAAAATCTGTCTGGTGTTCCTCACCAACTTAAGCTGGAAATTCTAGTCATTTAGGCCAAATACCTGAGGAAAATCCTTAATTCCTCCTTTTTACTTTCATTGAATTCAACAGTGAATGTTGTATTTTCCTTCTCCTAGATGTGCCTTGAATTCTTCGACTTGTCCACATGTGTGCTGTTGTTGCTCCAGACCAAGCCACTGTTGTCACTCCAGACCAAGCCACTGTTGTCTCTTGCCTGATTACCTCATTAACTTTCTTCCCACACTTCTTCCTCTCCCATCACTATCCATGCAGCAGTTGGTAGTCTTTTGGAAATATAAATCAGAACCACCCCCCCCCGCCCTGCCCCCCAACCTCCTCAGAGCTTCTAGTGGCTTGTCACTAGTCTTAGCATTAAATTCAGATTCTTCTACCAGATCTACATAGTATGACTTCTGTCTACCTTTTGAACTTTAAGTTTTCCTTCTCCCTATGTAACTGTTCCATTCAGGGCCCACTGGCTACCTTTCTATATCTTGACCTGGCCCATACCTTTCTTTTGTCAAGGCTTTTGCACTGCTGTCATACTTGAATGAAACATGAAGTTACTTATATGAAGCTGCTTAATTTTTATTCCTAGTTTCTTGGCTCACCTTTTATTTCCTTACAGGTAATTACCTGTTTCCCATTGTTCTTTTTCATGTGCTGGGAACCACTTTTCAGTGTGAAGTTGTCTTATTTCTTTGCTTCCATTTTGTTCTCTTATGCTCAGGGGAATGTAGAAAATGTGTTTCTCTTTGGTGTGTATTCAGATGCTATGACAGCACATGATGCATATTAGACATTCAATAAATATTAGGGGAGAGAATGGATACACCCTGCCTCATGTTAGATCAGATGTCTCTCCGACTTTTTTTATTTTGTGTTGATGACACACATTTCTATTTTGTCCTCTTTTGCTGGTTTTGCAAGGATCTCTTTGGAGAGCACCAAAAACTTTACTGATTGAGAATTGTCTGCCACTGATTCTGTATCTTTTTTTTTTTACTTCTTCCTCTCCCATCACTATCCATGCAGCAGTTGGTAGTCTTTTGGAAATATAAATCAGAACCACCCCCCCCCGCCCTGCCCCCCAACCTCCTCAGAGCTTCTAGTGGCTTGTCACTAGTCTTAGCATTAAATTCAGATTCTTCTACCAGATCTACATAGTATGACTTCTGTCTACCTTTTGAACTTTAAGTTTTCCTTCTCCCTATGTAACTGTTCCATTCAGGGCCCACTGGCTACCTTTCTATATCTTGACCTGGCCCATACCTTTCTTTTGTCAAGGCTTTTGCACTGCTGTCATACTTGAATGAAACATGAAGTTACTTATATGAAGCTGCTTAATTTTTATTCCTAGTTTCTTGGCTCACCTTTTATTTCCTTACAGGTAATTACCTGTTTCCCATTGTTCTTTTTCATGTGCTGGGAACCACTTTTCAGTGTGAAGTTGTCTTATTTCTTTGCTTCCATTTTGTTATCTTATGCTCAGGGGAATGTAGAAAATGTGTTTCTCTTTGGTGTGTATTCAGATGCTATGACAGCACATGATGCATATTAGACATTCAATAAATATTAGGGGAGAGAATGGATACACCCTGCCTCATGTTAGATCAGATGTCTCTCCGACTTTTTTTATTTTGTGTTGATGACACACATTTCTATTTTGTCCTCTTTTGCTGGTTTTGCAAGGATCTCTTTGGAGAGCACCAAAAACTTTACTGATTGAGAATTGTCTGCCACTGATTCTGTATCTTTTTTTTTTTTAAGATGTTATGGCCTTATTGTGTTTCCCCTCATTTTTAAGAAGTAAATTTACACTTAATGATTTTTTTCATATGACATAATTGTCATGGAGAGCTAGCCCTAACCATTTCATTTTAGAAGCAGTTTTATTGCATAACTTAATTCTGAAAATTCATTTTCTTTCTAGAAGTTGGTGATCCTATGCAGCAATCCTTGGAAATCCAATACAAACATAAAAAATATGGGAAAAGGCCATGAACTCAGTTCTTTGGGAAATATTTTTTGTCTGCATGGAAATCTTGTTACTCTAAGGCAAAGCCATAAGTTTGACATACTGAACTCTAATTTAGATTCAGTTAACCAGAATAAAAGCTCCATAGCAAAGAATCCTGACAAGTTTAATAGATACGAGAAATCATTTCTTCATAGTAAACATGAAAAACATTATACTAATTAAATGCAATAAACACGGAAACACTCTCTGCACCAATTCAAAACTCAGTATACATCAGAATGAAAAAGGAAAGAAACATGAATGTATGGAATGTGGTAAAACCTTCATCAAAGAGTCTCAACTAACTGTACACCAGAGAACACATATAGGAGAGAAGCCATTATAAATGCCTTAAATGTGGTAAAGCCTTCTGCAGGAAGGCAGAGCTTAATATACACATGCAAGTTAAATGAGTAAAACCCCATGCATGCAGTGAGTGTGGGAAAACCTTCTCCAGGAAGTCTCAGCTCCTTGTACATCAGAAAACTCACACAAGAGAGAAACCCTATATGTGCAGTGAATGTGGGAAAGGCTTCATCCAGAAGGTAACTTCTTATACATCAGTGAATTAATACTGGAGAGACGCCCTATAGATGCAAAGAGTGTGGTAAAGCCTTCAATCACAAGCCATGTCTTGTTGCACATCAAATATTTCACACTGGAACTCCTCCCTATGAATGCAGTGAATGTGGAAAAGCCTATTTTCAGAAGTCAAGTCTCATTAGACATCAAAGAGGTCACACAGAAGAGAAGTGCCACAAATGCAATGTGTGTGGGAAAACCTACTCCACAAAGTCCATAATTAGCAGACACCAGAGAGTCCATACGGGAGACAAACCCCATGGGTGCAGCAGCTGTGGGAAAACCTTCTGCCACAAATCCTCCCTCACTAAACATAAGAGAACTCATACAAAAGAGAAACATGTCGATTCAGTCAAGGTGGAAAAGGATTCTTTAGAGAGCCATGACTCATGTACCACAGAACCCAAACAGGAGAAAACCTCTGTTGAGACAGTGACAGTGCAAGGGCCTGCTATGGCAGTGCAGGCATCATTAAACATCCATGGGTTCCTTGCCCAAAGGAATATGGTTCTTGTGGGAGAGCCTGTGGCCAGATGTGTCCCTTCAGGAGATGGCAGAGAGTTTTCACAGGAGAGGAACCTCATGACTGCAGTTAATGTGGTACTGCCTTCAGTTACCAATTACGTCTTTTATGTCACAGGAAGCATGTAAGGAGGAGTACATTCAATATGGACAAGTCTTTGGAGCAAATTTTAGCTTTTTATGTAGCTGAAAACTCTCACTGAGAGAATGCTAATGAATGTAGCGATAGTGGAAAGGTCAGTCAGTGTTAGTCGCTCAGTTGTGGCTGACTCTTTGTGACCCCATGGACTGCAGCCCGCCAGGCTGCTCTGTACATGGAATTCTCCAGGTAGGATTACTGGAGTGGGTTGCCAATCCTTTCTCCAGAGGATTTTCCTAACCCAGGGATCAAACCTGGGTCTCTCCCATTGCAGGCTGATTCTTTACCATCTGAGCCACTAGGAGAGCCGAGTAAAGATATGTCCATTAAATAGCAGCTCTTAGTAGGTTGAACTGTAGCAAGCTTCACTTTAAAAGCATCATAAATTCACATCAGAAAGAAATTTTGGGAAGGCAAATATGTCCAGTCCATAAGACCACCCTCATGTTTGATTATTCTCTGAAAGCACTGACTCAAAAACTAAAAACTCCTGCCAAAAACTCAAAAAGAAAAAAGAAAAACTCAAAAGCTGCTATACTTATGATTACAAGTTATGACAGTGAAAAGTTACAGATTAGCAAGTCTAAAAGGTGCTTAAGGCAGACTTTAGGAGAAACCAGGTACATCCATTGTCCTCCCGGTGGAGTTGTATGGACTCCGTGTAATTCTGCCAGCAATGATGTGGCAACTCATGTGCATATTACCAACCAGAGAAACTCACCTGAGCCTTTGTATCTGGGGACTTGGCAGGGGGTGTGGGGGGGTGGTGGTGGTGGGGGTCAGTAAGGGTGCTCCTTATGCCAGCATGGAGAAACCACATGACTGACTTTAGCTTTTCAAGCTCTAGCCTTCTTGAAGTCAAACCAATACAGCATGGCCCAGAGACCCCCAGGCAAACAATAGCAAGTGTTCACCAAAAATCATATTGTTGACATAAACTGTATGACATTGTTCAAACCCCAGGTATGCAAAGACGCTCTTGGCAGGCAGGCTGTTCCAAGGGCTTAGAGGTTCCCTCGCAGGTCCTGATCAAAAGCTAGTCCTTTATTTGGAATGTGCAGGATCTGAACACCCCCAACCTGCCAAGTCACCTTCTAGTTTGCACACTAGTGAAAACAATAAGGTTTTTAATAACATTGTTCCTCACGTGTCAGAAATAAATGTCTATGGATACACGGAATGTGTAGAAACTTTAGCAGAAAGGCAGCCAGTCTCATAAAGGAGATAAGCTTATGATTGCAGTGGAAATTTGGAAACTTGTTGATGTAAAACTGCCCTCATTTTCCATCATATTAACACCCTTAATGTGTGTGTGGGTTTTTTCATTGTTTGGCTGCACCCCTACAACATGTGGAACTTCCCTGACCAGGGATCAAACCCATGCCCCCTGCAGTGGAAGCATGGAGTCTTAACCTCTGGACTGCCAAGGAAGTCCTTAATGTGTAGTTTGATAGAGAAGGACTCTTTCATTGCTAGGGGATGAGTCCATAACTCACCTGATGATGGTTCATAGGCAGGGTCACATTGACCTATTATATCTGAATCTTTGGTCA
Source organism: Madoqua kirkii (assembly GCA_006408675.1). Taxonomy (NCBI): domain Eukaryota; kingdom Metazoa; phylum Chordata; class Mammalia; order Artiodactyla; family Bovidae; genus Madoqua; species Madoqua kirkii. The sequence goes on from SJYC01053863.1 coordinate 70,352, forward strand.
CCTTTGTTAGATTCTTTTAGAAGCAAGTTGCTAGGCCAGCCCACACACAGTGGGAGAGTTGCACATCTTTGACGGCCTTCTTAGAGTCAACCTGCCTGAATAATCATCAGGGAAAAAGATATTCTTTGTGGGAAGTTGCCATGGTTTCCTGTTTAAACAACATTTGGACAGAACCTGGTGTTCTCTGTGTCTCCCCAACCCCATCCCATCCCCTCAACCCCACCTTGACCCAGCCTGGCCATGCAGAGCCAGCCTTCTGCCACCACCTCATGGTACCCTTGGACCACTCTCGAGGTGTCTTGCTGCTCCAGTGCAGTGAGCCGCTGCCTCTCAGCCCCCTGATGTGACCACCACATACCCCTTGTAGGGGCCCCAGCACTCCCGCCAGGGTTTGGAGGCTTTCAAATCCATCTGGAGCCTCTGAAGTTTACCTGTCCACCTCTCATTACTCTGATGGCAATGATGTGGCTTTGGGAAACTTTGTCAAATGTCTTCCTAGCCAGTCTCGCGAGAGGAGGGAACATGCTGAGAAGCTAATGAAGTTGCAAGAACCTCTGAGGCGGCTGCATCTTGCTCTGGTGAATCCAGAAACTGGAACAGGATGACTCAGAGGGCTCAGTGCAATGGAATGTGTGTTCCACTCAGAAAAGGGGTGAATCAGTCACTACTGGAACTGCACATGTTATGATACCTATTGACAAAGATGAGCCCTGCTTGTGTGACAACCTGGGTGAGCAGGTGAAACACACCAGAATTGAGTGACCACATAAGTGACTTGTGTGTGGTAAGGGTTCCTGAATCGGGTGTGGCAGAGTGTTTCTGACAGGCACACCCAAGGATGATGAGAGCTAAGCATTAGGCTGGTTTCCCGGTGGCCATGAGGGTGACTTCCATGGTCACCATGGTAGTGCATCCCTTGTGGGTTTTCCTTTACCCTTTCTGTAAGTTGTATATTACTAAAGCACTAAAGCATCCACTTAACTTTTTTTTTTTTTTTCATTTGCCTGTTCCTTCAAATTTGGTACCTAGAAAAAAAAGTTGACACATTAAAGACCCCAGTATATACTCAGATTCCAGTACCATTGAGAACACCCAGTCTCGTGGGAGGAGGCCCCTGGCTAAGAAAATCTCATAAACATCACCTTGTTTGTTACATAGGAGGGATTTAGCTAGAGGTCACTGCTTACCAGTTATTCACTTGAAACTTTGTGCTGAGTCAGGACCCTGGAGGATGAACAAATACTACCCACGCCTCCACCGCCCCCATCCCCCCACCAGTTTCTCCCCCAACTGCTCTCCTCTCACTTTCCCCTCTCCACCTTGGAACTCTTCTTCCACTCTCTGAGGAGAATATATGGCTGGCTGCTGCTAGAATGCCTGAGGACATGGGATGAAGATGATTCTGAGACTGTGGACAAAAACTGAAAACACCAACTGTTTTCTCTGCAGCAGGGAGACAAACAGGAAAAAGCAAGGCCCATCTCCATCTTCATTCTGCCTATCTGTTCTTTTTAGTGTCCCCACATTGGCAGAACTTATTATGAAGCTGGCAAGAGAATCTGGTTTGTGCTATCACAATGCAGATAGTGGAAGAGTAGGTTGAGAGGTGAGAGACAGTAGCTAAATAATCAGGCCAGCAACCTACTTAAGTTGAAGTTAACTGTGGCACATGCCCCCAGCCCTGCAGTTTACAGATGTTGTAGTTCACTTATAGACAAGTGCAGATTGAAAATTTATGAATGATACATATTTAAACAGTCCTTGAATATTTGCTCCGTATAAGACAATCTATTAGTAAAGTTACTAGTCATGATTTGTGTGTTGTGTGTATATGGAGTGGGATTTGTTAGTAACTGATAAGATTTATGACATAAAACACTAGTATGGTTTATGCCTCTATAATCTGTTCTATATATTTTGTTTGTTTTTTGTATGCTCTTATTTTAGGGACAGATACACAGTCTGAAATCATGCAAAATGAGGAAAGGGAAGATCCTTTAAGGTGTGGAATTACTGATCATTGATATGGAAAAAAAGATGAAATTAGGTCCCTGCCTCACATTATAGCTCAGTTGGTAAAGAATCTGCCTGCAGTACAGGATACCCAGGTTTGATCCCTGGGTTGGGAAGATCCCCTGGAGATGGAAATGGCAACCTATTCCAGTATCCTTGCCTGGAAAATCTCATGGACACAGGAGCCTGGTGGGCTGCAGTCCCAAAGTGCCACAAAGTGTTGGGCACAACTGAGCAACTAACACTCACAGTGTACATCAAGATCCATTCTCCTTCTCGTTAGATCAAAGACCTAAATTTGAAGGGTAATATTTAAAGAACACAATTTGGGGGAGAGAATTGGACTCTGATCATTTCAAAAGCCCTCTTTCCAGTGGCTTCCAGCCGTGACGTACACCCAATAATTAACTCTTGGGATTGCCCAGTACCTGACCACAAGGACCTTCCCATCACTGGCCTCTAAAGAATTCTTTTCAAAATATTCTTTAAAGTTTTTCTTTTTTGATGAGGACCATTTTTAAAAGCCTTATTGAATTTGTTACAATATTACTTCTGTTCTATGTTTTGTTTATTTTCCAAGAAGAATGTGGGATCTTGGCTTCCTAACCAGGGATCGAACCCACACTCCTTGCATTGGAAGGTGAATTTTTAACCACTGGACCTCCATGGAAATCCCCTGTGATGTTTCTTAATCATGGTTTTGGGAGTCAGAATGTTTGTATGATTCTAGCTATTTGTTCCATGGCTTGAGGGTCTTTGAGTTCATTTTGCCCAGAAGAAACAACCTGAGTTAATAGATTAATGATGATATCTACAACAGCAATTTTATTACATTAAAAGTGTTATTGACAGCTGCAGTCTCAGTCATCTGACTCTGGTGGATTAGTGTTCACTTAGTTCAGGGCTGGGGTCAGAGAGTATAAGAGAATAAAGGTCTGAATAGGGATTAATCATAAACTCAGTAGTGATACCAAGCAAGATCATGTGGGGTTACTGGGCATGATAGCCTTTCTGGTCCCTCACTTCTAGATGATGGAAAAGAGGCTTCATTTAGCCTTCCGAACGCTTCCTGAGTTCCTTCCTGCAGGTTCAAATGGATGCTAATTAAGAAAGGAATGCAGAGACAGGAGAGGAACAGTCTAGAAACAATAGTGCAGCCCTGGGGCAGAGTGCTGTTAGTGTTGGTAGCTCCACTCTTTCTGATACTTTGCAACCCCAGGGCCTGCAGCCTGCCAGCCGCCTCTGTCCGTGGGATTTCCCAGGTGAGAATACTGGAGTGGATAGCCATTCCCTTTTCCAGGGATACTGTAGGCAGATTCTTTACCGTCTGAGTCACCAGAGAAGCCTGGCCTGGCGCAGAGTCCTGTTTCCCCTCAAAGTGTAGTGGTGGCCTCCCCAACCAAACCCAAAGCGTGCTAGGCTTCTCCGTTCCTGGCGTCTGCGCGCTTCACTGAGGCAGGAGCCGCTCCATAGCGCCTCTCTGTGGGCGGCGGCACCTAGTTCACAGGCTGCCTTGCTTAGACCATCCACCCACTGTGCAAGCGGGCAGGTGGGAGTTACACTCCAGAGGCACCAGCTCGCAGGCCACGCATTTGGTCACGAGCTGGCTGGCGGGGCCGGCGGCAGGCTGAACCCACAGCGCCTGCCGCTTCAGACAGTGATCCCGGTTAATGGGCCCATCAACTGACTGCGTGGCCACCGTGGTCTCTGCAGCCTCTATGCCTCGCTCCATTGAGGGCTGGAGCACGATGTTGCTGGAGTGGCCAATACTTCTTCGGACTCGGCTGCTTTTTAGAGTTGCCCCTTTCCGCTCCTGCTCCCAGCGTAATGGCAGTGAGCCAGGCACAGGCTCTAACGGGCTTCCTCAGCCATTGACTGGCGCCACAATGGGTCCCGCCCACAAGCAAGGATCGCTGGTGAACAACTGCCAACCAGGGACCGTTAGTGGTCAGTGGCACAGTGGGCCCCTTCCCCTCCCCCTCTTGTATATAAAAGGAGCTCAAAATCCGACCGAGAGCTGACTTTTTTGAGATGCTGTCTGCCATCTTCTCAGTCTGCTAGTTTTTTGATTAAAGTCATTACTCCCTCTCCCAACTAGTCTTGGCCTGTCTCGCATGGAGCAGAAAGACCTTGGGCTTGGTAGCAAAATAATTCACACCCTGTAAGTTAAGCCGTGTTGCAGATACTGAAACCCCACCAAGTGGGAAAATTTAATTATATTACAGCTTGTGCTGCACACAAGTACTTAGACCCCTGACCCCTTGAATCCAGAAGGTTCACTATATGACGCCCACTTACCTCACGACCAACCAATCAGAACAGTGTGCATGAACTGACCACGCCCTCTCTGAGCCCTTACTATAAAACCCCCTTACTACCTTCTTCAGGACAGTTTGGAGGGGTTAGATTGCTGTGGTTTCTTTTGCCTGGCAAAGATGTAAAGCTATTTCCTACTTCATTCAAAACTCAGTCTCCAAAATCAATTCAGTGTCGAGGTACAGATGCTGGATTCGGTTTCAGTAGGGGAACTCAGTTTTAGGGGGACCCAGTTTAATCACCTCAACTCTTTCAAACCTGTACTTTTTTCTAGAGCCTTCTCTAGCCAAAAACTTTCTCAAGGTCTGCCTATTGACCAGACTCTTCTCTGCTAAGGGTAAAAGACCTCAGCCAGCTGGACACAACCACCTCCTTCAATATGGCCACAGCCTCCTGTGACAGACTTGGTGGACACAGGCATTTTAGGTCTTCAGTTCAGTTCAGTTCAGTTCAGTTCAGTTCAGTCAATATTTTGGTAGCTTATAGACTTAATTCAAAAGAACAATGTAGAAAGAGTTTTACCTTTCATAGAACCTATTTTGGCTCCTAAAATGCTTAAATTATTTTTTATCATATATGGTCAAAATGGAATTGTTTTGAGGTAGTGATTCCTTAGGTAATGAGTACATAAGAATCAGGAGATTTTTTAAAATTTATTTTTAATCAGAGGGTAATTGCTTTATAATATTTTTTTGGTTTCTTCCATGCATTAACATGATTCTGCCACATGTATATATGAATCAGGAGATTTTAATGAGTATCTGTTCTGCCACTGAGTGCTATATTATGTTGAACAAGTCATTCATCTTCTTTGAACATAAGTTTCCTCAGCTGTCAGATGGATGTAGTCAAAGAATTTATGTCTGCTACATGCAGGGGGTTCAGAGTTCTCTCCTTCAGAACCCTGATTCCTATGTCAGAGGGATCTGGAACTCTGAGAGAAAAAAGCTGATGAAGGGGCAATGTTTTCAATATATTTGAAAACACTAGGTTGAGAGTGAAGTCTTGGGATCCAAAAGTTGGCTGCAGCAGGGATTGAAGGGCAGGATTGAGGCCTAGTTCACAGCGCTCCAGATATCCTTCACTTTTAAAGAGAATGTAGACATACATAGGAACTTCCCCAACGGCTCAAGCAGTAAAGAATCCACCTGCAATGCAGGAGACACAGGAGACATGGGTTCGATTCCCTGGATTGGAAAGATCCCCTGGAGAAGGAAATGGCCACTTACTCCAGTGTTCTTGCCTGGAAAATCCCAAGGACAGAGGAATCTGGAAGGCCACAGTCCATGGGGTCCCGAAAGAGTTGGACACAACTTAGCAACTAAACAACAACATAGAACTTTATAGCATAATGAGCAAACTTCGATTTATGTAAAATTGTTTAAAAATCAGTAAAGGAAATGGCAATTTACTCCATTGTTTTTGTTGGGGGGGGCGGGGAGGGGGGAGAAATATGTGCACACACACACATACATACATACATGGCTTTTGCACAAAACTTTGGGAGAAGGAGTTCTTCTTTAAAAATTTAATTAAATTGGAATGTTTCTGACTTGATTACCTGGATTCAAATTCCAGGTGTTTTCACTTACTGGTTCTTGTTGATGACTGCCATGGGTAAGTTACTTCTTGCTGAGTCTCAGTTTACCAACCAAAATATACTATAGATTATGAAAAAAGAAGAATTCAAAGGTCAGGGGATATTATTTTTGCATTCCCCCTGAACCTTCTTATGCCAATATAACAGACAGTTGTAAACTTCCACAAACCTCTGTCCTCTGCCCATACTAAATTTAGGGGTCAGCAGGCAAGGTTCTTTAAACTATGAAAAGCCCAAGTACCATTCTATGGCTTGAATGGTTCTATATGGCCCACAGGAATCTTGGCCTTGGGTCAGGCTGTAATCAGTATTTATTGGGAAACACCTTCCTTCCTTCTTTCCTTTAGGGCATGACTCACAAACACCTGGCATCCAGGCCTCAATGACTCTTCTGCTCACACTGTCTTAATTCCTGACATCTCACTGTACCTCTGACACGAAAGAACCATATTGTCCTGGGCATCGTCAATTTAGCATGTTTCAGTTGCCCACTCTGATCACAGAGTCACTCCTGAACTTTAAAAGCTAACTGCTGAAAATTAATCTGACACTTTGCGCATTCTCAGATGGAGACAGTTCAGTTCAATTCAGTCATTCAGTCATGTCCGACTCTTTGCTAACCCATGAATCACAGCATGCCAGGCCTCCCTGTTCATCACCAACTCCCAGAGTTCACCCAGACTCACATCCATCGAATCCATGATGCCATCCAGCCATCTCATCCTTGATCATCTCTTTCTTCTCCTGCCCTCGGTCCCTCCCAGCATCAGAGTCTTTTCCAATGAGTCAACTATTCTCATGAGGTGGCCAAAGTATTGTAGTTTCAGCTTTAGCATCATTCCTTCCAAAGAAATCCCAGGGTTCATCTCCTTCAGAATGGACAGATTGGATCTCCTTGTAGTCCAAGGGACTCTCAAGAGTCTGCTCCAACACCACAGGTCAAAAGCATCAATTTTTCAGCACTCAGGCATCTTCACAGTCCAACTCTCACATCCATACATGACCACAAGAAAAACCATAGCCTTGACTAGATGGACCTTAGTCGGCAAAGTGATGTCTCTGCTTTTGAATATACTATCTAGGTTGGTCATAACATTTCTTCCAAGGAGAAAGCGTCTTCTAATTTCATGGCTGCAGTCACCATCTGCAGTGATTTTGGAGCCCCAAAAAATAAAGTCTGACACTGTTTCCACTGTTTCCCCATCTATTTCCATGAAGTGATGGGACGGATGCCATGATATTCGTTTTCTGAATGTTGAGCTTTAAGCCATTTTTTCTCTCCTCTTTCACTTTCATCAGAAGGCTTTTTAGCTCCTCTTCACTTTCTGCCATAAGGGTGGTATCATCTGCATATCTGAGGCTATTGATAGTTCTCCCAGCAATCTTGATTCAAGCTTGTGTTTCTTCCAGTCCAGCATTTCTCATGATGTACTCTGCATAGAAGTTAAATAAGCAGGGTGACAATATACAGCCTTGACGTACTCCTTTTCCTATTTGGAACCAGTCTGTTGTTCCATGTCCAGTTCTAACTGTTGCTTCCTGACCTGCATACAGATTTCTCATAAATAAGCAGGGTGACAATATACAGCCTTGACGTACTCCTTTTCCTGTTTGGAACCAGTCTGTTTTTCCATGTCCAGTTGTCACTGTTGCTTCCTGACCTGCATACAGATTTCTCAAGAGGCAGGTCAGGTGGTCTGGTATGCCCATCTCTTGAAAAATTTTCCACAGTTTATTGTGATGCACATAGTCAAAGTCTTTGGCATAGTCAATAAAGCAGAAATAGATGTTTTTCTGGAACTCTGTTGCTTTTTCCATGATCCAGCGGATGTTGGCAATTTGATCTCTGGTTCCTCTGCCTTTTCTAAAACCAGCTTGAACATCAGGGAGTTCACGGTTCATGTATTGCTGAAGCCTGGCTTGGAGAATTTTGAGCATTAGTTTACTAGCATGTGAGATGAGTGCAATTGTGTGGTAGTTTGAGCATTCTTTGGCATTGCCTTTCTTTGGAATTGGAATGAAAACTGACCTTTTCCAGGCCTGTGGCCACTGCTGAGTTTTCTGAGTGCAGCACTTTCACAGCATCATCTTTCAGGATTTGAAACACCTCTACTTTTCTTGAAGAGATTGCTAGTCTTTCCCATTCTGTTCTTTTCCTCTATTTCTTTGCATTGATCACTAAGAAGGCTTTCTTATCTCTTCTTGCTTTTCTTTGGAACTCTGCATTCAGATGCTTATCTTTCTTTTTCTCCTTTGCTTTTCACCTCTCTTCTTTTCACAGCTATTTGTAAGGCCTCCTCAGACAGCCATTTTGCTTTCTTGCAAAATTCTGCTGATACCAAATACTCCTGGGATTTCCTTGGTGGTCCAGTGTTTAAGACTCCATGCTTTCATTGCAGGGGACAGCTGTTTGGCCCCTAGTTAGGATCAAGATCCTTCAAGCCACATGGAATGCCCTTGCCCAAACCTCCAAATAATGTTTTAATATACAGTAGGTCCCTTGGTAGAAGGTGAATGATAACACAGCATCAGGATTTTACTCCTCTCTGGAAATTTCAAGCAGGAACATTGACTAGTGTGGACCTGCCAGGAGCATCTCTTTACTGGTCCTGGGCTCCAGTGTTGGACCCTTTGCCGTACTATGATTAAGCAACTTTTATGCCCCAAACTGATTTCATAAAATTCCTCTTACTTAATTATAGAGTTTTTAAAATTTAACACCTGGTTTACATAAGAAATAAAGTATAACTATAAGCACAAGCTGGAATCAAGATTGCTGGGAGAAATTTCAATAACCTCAGATATGCAGATTACAACACCCCTATGGGAGAAAGTGAAGAGGAACTAAAAAGCCTCTTGATGAAACTGAAAGAAGAGAGTCAAAAAATTGGCTTAAAGCTCAACATTCATAAAATGAAGATCATGGCAACTGGTCCCATCACTTCATGGGAAATAGATGAGGAAACAGTGGAAACAGTGTCAAACTTTATTTTGGGGGGCTCCAAAATCACTGCAGATGGTGATTGCAGCCATGAAATTAAGGTTATTATGCTATACTGTTTTTCAGGGGATGGGAGTTGCTCATATCATTCAATTTTCAAATTTATTGGCTTAAAGTTATTCATAGTTATTATCCTCTTAACTTTATGACTGAAGTGCCTCTCATTTTAGTTCAATTTGTTATTGATTTATTTTAGATCTTATTGATTAGACCAATATTACCAAGGAGTATGTTAGACTTTTCAAAGAACAAACTTTGGGCTTTATTTGATAGCCATTCTAAAGGGTGAATTGTACACATCTATTTCACTCTTGTCTGTCATAACCATTTTTCTTGTTTCTTATAAGTTATGTCTTTATGAAAGATATTAATCATTTAATGCAGTTTCCAACTTTGTTATAAATGATTTTCTCTGCTATTCTTAGGTTTTCAGTCTGATTTTTTGTTTGTAATTTCTCCCTTTATTTTTAGACCTGGAAAGCCATCTTCTCTCTAGAAATTAAAGATTTAGAAATTTCTTCCAACTTAATTTTATTTGTATTTCTAATGAAACTCTAATCTGAAGTGTTATTTTGACCTTGGATATGAAATAAGACTCTGAGATTCAAAAATCCCAGCTTTGTGATCAAGTCACCTGAAGCTAGTCCACCTGGTAGAGGGTTCAGCAGCTGGAAGACAGCTCAAAGGACACAGCTCAGAATATTGTCTCCGGCCCTTGATGGGGAACCGAAGGCAAGATCATTTATTTAATGATGAAACTATTGCTATTTTGTTTTAACTATTTTTTCTATATTTCCTCACTTTTGTCTGATTAAATTTATTCTACCAAAATTTGTCTATAGACGAGAGGCAGGTGGAGTGCATGGCAGGGATAGGGGACTGTCCTGGGAGGAACCCATAGGGTTGGTCTTGATCCACTTCACAAGCTCAGATGCCTCCGGGGTGAGATAGGGACATACACGAGTGTGGTGACTGGGTGGGGACTATCACCAGGCAGAACCTTTCCTTCTAAAGGTTCAGCCACCGACTGGTGCCAACCATTTGTTTCATATAGGAATTCAGGCCCACCATCCCAGAGTCTGATTTTTCAAAAGAAGCAGAAACTTAGATTTTTACATAAAAAAATCTTTTGATTTTGGCATGCTGGAAATGATGTTTTAGGAGTACTGCATGGCCCCAGTAAATCATATCTTAGGATCCAGGCTTAAAATCATCTGTTGGCTTTCTTTGAAATGAGAAGTACACACTTACTATGCCTGTAACACAGAAATACTGAGGGTGTCAGGTGATGTTACTGGAAGCTCTGAGTGAAGTGGCCTGGAATGGACTAGTGAGGGCTATTGTGCGCTGGCTGGTCTACTGTGGGATGCCTGAGTTATTCGGCGCACCAGCTGTTTGAGTGAATATGTAACTCCGCCCACAGTTTCTCTGTAGAGCAGTTGCTACAAGTCAGACCTGGCCCAACGCAGCAGATGCAACCCTGTAAAATGCTTGGAATGCTTGTCTTTTGCCTTTTAGTGATGTTTGCCTTGTCAAGGTTCAAGGTTTGGGTTCTTATCTTCTTTTGTGTTCAACTGATTGCATCATCTGCTAAAGGATTTCAGTTTTATGGCTCAGAATCCTGAAATCAGGGGAGGCCTAGGGGCAGACAGAGTCACCCGAGCTTGCAGGACCCCCAGACCTAGGCAAGGATAGCAGACGGTCTCTTAATACATCAGAGCAGGTTGAAGTAACTGCTTGCCCTCTTCAGCAGACAGTTGTTTGGCTTTGGCTTTTGTTAAAGATTCCCAACCTAGATAGCATATTGAAAAGCAGAGACATTACTCTGCCAACAAAGGTCCGTCTAGTCAAGGCTATGGTTTTTCCAGTGGTCATGTATGGATGTGAGAGTTGGACTGTGAAGAAAGCTGAGCACTGAAGAATTGATGGTTTTGAACTGTGGTGTTGGAGAAGACTCTTGAGAGTCCCTTGGACTGCAAGGAGATCCAACCAGTCAAGTTTTATATTTGTAAAAGCTTTTGTTTAAATAAATGATTAAGTAATAAAAAATGAATATTTATCAATGCATATAGTCATTATAATATTAATAAACATAATTAAACATACATAAATTCAAAGCAATACATGTCAATATTAAATATTATGGAAGTTTAAGCTTATTTTCAGAAAGACTAGGTAAATAATCATTAATGCATATAATTCTTAGAAAGAGTCATGACCTAACTGTCATTTGCTGGTATAAAGGTGATAAAGAGATGTTGATGCTCGTTGTCGATGCTTGCAGATTGTTGAAGCTTGTACTTTCATTGGCACATCTAACTGAACCTTGGGAAAACAGCACCCAGGTTCAGAAGCATAACTCTAGCCACATAGACTGCTGTTTGTACATGGAAGCATGCAATCAATACTGAATGGATAAATTAATAAAACCTCAGACTGATTCCAGGTTTCAGATTTTGGTTCTCCATAAAATGCCATGAGATGGCTGGATGGCATCACGGACTTGATGGACGTGAGTCTGAGTGAACTCCGAGAGGTGATGATGAACGTGCCTGGCGTGCTGCGATTCATGGGGTCGCAAAGAGTTGGACACAACTGAGCGACTGAACTGAACTGAACATATACATAAATAAATGTACATACTTACTTGGAGCATTTTGAAAGTACAAAACATATGGAAAAACTTGAATTACCTATAATCTTTATGTAAAGTGCTACTGAGGAGAGTGAAAAAGTTGGCTTAAAGCTCAACATTCAGAAAACGAAGATCATGGCATCTGGTCCCATCTCTTCATGGGAAATAGATGGAGAAACAGTAGAAACAGTGTCAGACATTTTTTTTTTTTTGGCTCCAAAATCACTGCAGGTGGTGACTGCAGCCATGAAATTAAAAGATGCTTACTCCTTGGAAGGAAAGTTATGCCCAACCTAGATAGTATATTGAAAAGCAGAGACATTACTTTG
>SJYC01053866.1:0-15365 GCA_006408675.1 Madoqua kirkii
GCTGTCAAGGACTGGAAAAGGTCAGTTTTCATTCCAATCCTAAAGAATGGCAATGCCAAAGAATACTCAAACTACTGCACAATTGCACTCATCTCACATGCTAGTAAAGTAATGCTCAAAATTCTCCAAGCCAGGCTTCAGCAATACGTGAACTGTGAACTTCCAAATGTTCAAGTTGGTTTTAGAAAAGGCAGAGGAACCAGAGATCAAATTGCCAACATCTGCTGGATCATGGAAAAGCAAGAGAGTTCCAGAAAAAACATCTATTTCTGCTTTATTGACTATGCCAAAGCCTTTGACTGTGTGGATCACAATAAACTGTGGAAAATTCTGAAAGAAATGGGAATATCAGAGCCCCTTGACCTGCCTCTTGAGAAACCTATATGCAGGTCAGGAAGCAACAGTTAGAACTGGACATGGAACAACAAACTGTTTCCAAATAGGAAGAGGAGTATGTCAAGGCTGTATATTGTCACCCTGCTTAGTTAACTTATATGCAGTGTACATCATGAGAAATGCTGGGCTGGAAGAAGCACAAGCTGGAATCAAGATTGCCAGAAGAAATATCAATAACCTCAGATATGCAGATGATACCACCCTTATGGCAGAAAGTGAAGAGAAGCTAAAAAGCCTCTTGATGAAAGTGAAAGAAGAGAGTGAAAAAGTTGACTTGAAGCTTAAGATTTAGAAAACGAAGATCATGGCATCTGGTCCCATCACTTCATGGGAAATAGATGCAGAAACAGTAGAAACAGTGTCAGACTTTATTTTGGGGGCTCCAAAATCACTGCAGATGGTGATTTCAGCCATGAAATTAAAAGATTCTTACTCCTTGGAAGGAAAGTTATGACCAACCTAGATAGCACATTGAAAAGCTGAGACATTACTTTACCAACAAAGGTCCATCTAGTCAAGGCTATGGTTTTTCCAGTGGCCATGTATGGATGTGACAGTTGGACTGTGAAGAAGGCTGAGTGCCAAAGAATTGATGCTTTTGAACTGTGGTGTTGGAGAAGACTCTTGAGAGTCCCTTGGACTGCAAGGAGATCTAACTGTTTCATTCTGAAGGAGATGAACCCTGTGATTTCTTTGGAAGCAATGATGCTAAAGCTGAAACTGCTATACTTTGGCCACTCATGCAGAGAGTTGACTCATTGGAAAAGACTCTGATGCTGGGAGGGATTGCGAGCAGGAGGAGAAGGGGACGACAGAGAATGAGATGGCTGGATGGCATCACTGACTCTATGGACGAAACTCTGAGTGAACTCCAGGATTTGGTGGTGGACAAGGAGGCCTGGCTGCGATTCATGGGGTCGCAAAGAGTCGGATGAGACTGAGCGATTGAACTGAATTGAACTGAACTGAGCTAAGGTACAGAGAGTAATGGCCCTGGCAGACTCTGGTGCTGAATGTAGGCTTGTTTATGCCAAACCAGGGTAGTTTCCTGGTCCTGGTGCATACAGTGACGGCTATGGTGGAGAAATGGTGTAGATTTATACTATAAAGGCTGTGTCCTGTGATGTGTGATGTAGATTTAGACTGTGTCCTGTGATGTAGATTTAGTAAAACAGTGTATAAAGACTGTATCCTGTGATGTGATACTAACCTCTGATTCTCGTGCAGACTTAGAAAAGTGTAAAGAAAGCATTTGGAATCATGTAGGTGTGCCATGAGTCCTGCAAAAAAAAAAAAAAATCCCCTCCTTGAGGGGTGGGTGGGCCCAGTGCTCCTGGGGGGAGTTTGTGGGTCCTTAATAAAAAAAACCCTGAAGGGTGGAGTTGCCCCTGTGGAGGCTTTCCTTCAACTTCCCAAGGAGAGAAGGTGGACTGGACTTGGCCATGGAAGATTAAGGCACACCACATGTAGTGGGTGGCTCTTCTAGGCCCAAGAAGGCAAGGACTGCAACATGATACCTGGCATTGGGTTTTGCTAAGTGTTAGGGATGTAACTATTGTTGTAGCTACTGCTGATGCAAGATGTAAGTCCAAGGGTCAGTGTTACTCACCAAGGGAATATCGCAGAAGATGGGCTGCACATAGAATATGAGGTGAGAGACCCTGAAATGTGGGGAGAGAGTGAATTAGCCAAGATGGTGCATTCAGGCTCCCTCACCCCACGTTTTGTAAATAATGACTGTGTAACAGCTGAGATCATTTACAGCACTGGTATATGCGTGTCACAAGGTACTCGCTTGGACATGGATACTTTTATTATATAAACTATACCCCCCAAAGCAGCAACATTATTGCTGCATCACAGCTGTGTCTGTTGAGTCAGCCATGAGAGGAGAAAATATGGTGTGTCTGCTACTATGGCTGCTATGCCAGCCAGGAGAGAATGAATGCATCTGTAGTTCCTGCAACTCTTCACATTTACTTCTAGCCTCTTAGCTCTCACCTTGCCTACCATGGGTTCAGTGAACAGTGCGCACAGTGAAACACAGAGAGATAATTGCTACTGTGAGCAGAATCAGCAGTACACTTACAAATATTATATTACTTTCAGGTGTACAACATACTGATTTGGTATTTTTACACATTGTGAGATACCATTTGTCACCATACATAGTTATTACAAAATCATTAACTATATTCTCCATGCTGTACATTACATCCCCTGACTTACTTATTTTGTAAGTGAAAGTATGTACCTCTTCATTACCTTTCCATTTTTTCCATCCTCTTACTCCCTTGCCCTCTGGTAACCACTGTTTTGTTCTTTGTATCTGTACGTCTGTTTTGTTATATTTTGTAGTTTAGATTTCATACTACCTTTCCACCCCTAGTTCATTTCCTACAGCCAGCACACCACCTTGGGTGCCTGTATTCCAGGCCCAGACTTGGGCCAGAAGTCAGCCTTTAATCTAGGTTTAACTCTTGCCTACAACACATGCACTTCTGTATCTTCAAATTAATTGGAATGACATATACTGAGTGCCTACTATGTGCCAAAATTATGCAAAGTGTGAACCCAGAAGTGAATAAGACACAACCCCTGGACTCAGCGTGCTCTCAGCCAGGAAGCAAGCCTGTGAATTAAGAAGTCAGACATCTGTGAGTTGTACAAGCTGGGCCAGCTTCAGGCAACTATTACTTCTGTCCAGAGGAGTGAGGTTATAGGAAGTTTCCAAGAAGAGCTGATGGTAAGTCAGGGTCTCAAGCAAGGATAATATCTCAACAGAGGGAAGGTGGAGTAGAGGCAGGGGTGCAGGGAACAATGGTTGAGTCCCAGGCAAAGAAAACTGTATGGACAGCTGCTAGAGAGAGATGGATACAATTGAAAGCAACTGGAGCACAACATGTGACATGGGGAGTGTCGTAAGAGGAGGCTTAAACTGGCAGGCAGAGATCAAAATGCAGGCAATCTGTGTTGTGCTAAGAGGCTTGGAGTTTGTCATAAAGGCCTCTGAATAGAAGTGACCTAGATGCACCTGGTTTTAAAACACTGCCCTGGGAGTCGTAGGGGATATATTTGAAGACTGGAGGCCAGAAGGCCATTTAAGAGGCAGTGGCACTGCATGCAGGGGTGGGGATGGGCTTAAGTGATGTCAAAGATAAAATTGACAGTACCCAGTAATTAACTAGAACTGGGGAGGAGAGGTTGAAAGAAGCCGAGTTGTGTTACATGTTTTGTAACACAAATGACTGAGTACAGTCACCAACCTAGACAGGAAGGAGGCTGATCAGATGGTAAAGTAGGCAGGTTCAGCACCCAGCTCTGAGTCCACACTGAAATCCTGACTCTACCACCTATGAGCTGTGTGGTCACTCTGTGCCTGTTTCCTTACTTGGAAAATCAGTGTGCTAACAATAATACCTCTTTAGTGGGACTCTTTGGTGATGATTCAAGAGGAAGTTACAGCTGGCACTTTTAGCACCATGCCTGGCACATAGCAAGTGTTTAGTAAACATGGACTATTACTACATCAAAGCAAAGTAGGAGGACATGCAGGTTTGGGCAGGAAGATAGGTGTAGTTTAGGGCATACTAGTTTTGCAGTCTGAGGTTTCTGTAAAACCTCAGAGTAGAGAGGCTGGGAGAGGTTGTCTGCAGCCCTCAGAGAGCTATGAGCTGGAGCTTAGGGGCTGTGAGCTCCTTAGCTTCACAGCAGCTGATGGGCCTCATCAGGGAGAATTTACTGTAGTGACATTCCCTTGGCCTTCTCAATCTTGGAGACACATAAGATTAAAGGTTCTTGTATTGAAACTCAAAGGACTAGGAATAAGCAGTGAACTTGGGGCTTTTAAACTTTTTTCCCCAACTGTAAAATGAGAGAGTTCACCTGGGTGAGATCCCCTTGAAAATTGTATGAAATCATGTACAATATACAATACATGCACACATACAATATTTACCCATATTCAGAGTTTGACATGAGCCTCTGCAGTTCAGTTGTGGATATCCAGTTAAGATCCTCTCTATGTCCAATACTTGATTGTAATTTATGATATTTACAGCATTCACTGATATGCCTAGATATTTGCGGGCAGTTGGTGGTATATTTTAAACACTGGAGACTTAGACTGAAAATCTAGCACTGAGCTTTAGGTTCTGAGAAGAGAATGAACACATGTGCTCTGGGAAAATAGGAGGTGGTGTGGCTAGAAGGGCATCAGGGATTAAATTAAATCTAGAAGTCTCAACCACACAGAAATTTATAAAGTATGATGAAACTTATAAAAGTGGGATAAGTACTTTACAATCAGGGGGTATAGCTCAGTGGTAGAACATTTGACTGCAGATCAAGAGGTTCAAATCCAGATGCCTCCTGTTTTTTTCTTTTGCTCCTCTTAGCAGCTTCATTAGAAGAGTGGATCTAGGGTGAGTTAAGCAAGGTGCTTAGGACTCAAAGTTTAAGGAGGCGCTAACTCTCAGGTTCATGGAGGACCCTTGGCTTATTAATCTCCTCACAGTAGAACTATGTGCTCATATAAACTCATGCTTCCTACACTAGACACAAAGAAACACAGCCACATACGCAGACACCCCCACACCAGATGGCCCCCAACCACACACATACACAAGTACACACACAGTCACACACAGATATATCAATAGAGAAAAATACACATACACATGCACTTCCTTACATATGCCTGTATTTCTCTTGTCCTATATATTCAAGGCTTGTCAGTCAGAACTTTCTAGCTTCCTTTCTGCAAACTTTTAATCTTTTAGTAATTTGAGAGTTACAGGAGAGTTGGAATGATAATGCAGAGAGGTCCCCTAGAATTTTCACTCAGCTTTCCCTAATGTTGACAAGCTTCCATAACCATGGCATATTTCTCAAAACAATGAAATAAACATCAGTGAAGCACCATTAGCCAAACCATAGACTTCATTCAGATTTCACCAATTTTTTCACCAGTGTTTTTTTTTTTTCTTCCTGTTTCAGTCTCCACAAATCTCTGTCTGCTACATTGGTAGAATTTTTAGAGATCCAAGGGTGAGACACATCTTGTGATGCCTTCTAAAGTAAGAGGCACCGCACAAGGTAAGGTGTATCACTTCGTGAGCCTCTTCAGAGTTTTGGTGGCAATGTATTTGGGTGTGTTTCTCTGGTATGTTTATTAGACAACAATAACCCATACGATTATCAGATTTTTGGTAGATCCCAAAGCAAGAAAATTGTCTGTCTTCAGGCTATGTTGAACAATAAAGATTTGTATCCTATTCATGCACTGTCTTATATGGGTCTGGTGGTCCCTCTTGTAGCTATGTCATCTAGCAAAATGTGGCCCCTAGCGTCATTACTCCAGGAATAAACATCAGTTCATAGCTGCCTTAGCTCAGGAGTGACATATATCATTTGTGCTCACAGTTTATTGGACAGAACTAGTTATGTGGCCATAACTTCACTTTACTGGAGGTTAAGAAAGTAATAAACCATTTGGGCACTTTGCGAGTATAAATTTTCTTTGCCATAAACTATCTACACATTCCAATATGGGCTCCTCAGTTCAGTTCAGTTCAGTACAGTCGCTCTGTCGTGTCTGACTCTTTGCGACCCCATGAATCGCAGCACGCCAGGCCTCCCTGTCCATCACCAACTCCTGGAGTTCACTCAGACTCATGTTCATCGAGTCAGTGATGCCATCCAGCCATCTCATCCTCTGTCGTGCCCTTCTCCTCCTGCCCCCAATTCCTCCCAACATCAGAGTCTTTTCCAAAGGGTCAACTCTTCGCATGAGGTGGCCAAAGTACTGGAGATTCAGCTTTAGCACCATTCCTTCCAAAGAAATTTCAAGGCTGATCTCCTTCAAAATGGACTGGTTGGATCTTCTTGCAGTCCAAGGGACTCTCAGGAGTCTTCTCCAACACCACAGTTCAAAAGGATCAATTCTTTGGCGCTCAGCCTTCTTCACAGTCCAACTTTCACATCCATACATGACTACTGGAAAAACCATAGCCTTGACTAGACTGATCTTAGTCGGCAAAGTACTGTCTCTGCTTTTGAATATGCTATCTAGGTTGGTCATAACTTTTCTTTCAAGTTGGTGGTAATTCTTTATGATTCTTCTTGTTGTGACCAATGACTGGCAAGCATCTTGCCCATAATTGGAGCTCAGAAAGCATTTGGTGAATAGCAGCTATTGGATACTTTAGTGAATGAATAAAACACTGAAGCTAGATATGTAAAGAAAGCATAATTTTGGCTTCCCTGGTAGCTCAGTGGTAAATAATCTGCCTGCCAATGCAGGAGACACAGGTTCAATCCCTGGTCCAAGAAGATCCTACATATTGTGGAGAAGCTAAAGTTCATATGCCACAACTGCTGAGCCTGTGTTCTAGATCCCAGGAGTCGCAACTACTGAAGCCCTTGTACCCAAGAACCAGTGCTCCATCCACAAGAAAAGCAAGTGCAATGAGAAACCCATGCACCACAACTGGAGAGTAGCTCCCACTTGCCACAACTAGAGAAATGCCTATGCAGCAGTGAAGACCCAGCATAGCCAAAAATAAATGAATAAATAATTATTTTTTTAAAGAAGTATACTTTTAAATGACTTACTAACTCATTTTTTATAAGATAAATTATACTTCTCACATTAAAAATACTACTTACTGATACTTTTCTGAGCAATCTCTTAAAAGATTGAAACTTTATAAAGAAGATAATGTTGTCTGTGCCCATCAAGTAAAACACAGAATAATAATTATCTTTCCTGGTGTGCTTTACTTTGAAAAGTAGATGTTTCCTACTCTACCTCCCTCTCTAGAACTGTCCACTTCAACTTCAGCCACTGTAAAATCAAAACACCTTTATTATGTAAAATTTTAAACATATATCAAAGAATAAAGGAGGAAATAAAGTTTGGCTGCTCTTCATCACTGTCTTTTTTCTTATCCTTTTGTCTGTTTTTATGTGTGATTGTGTTTGTACATGTGAGTTTGTGTTTCATGGATGAATGTATGTGAATATTTGTAAAAAAAAATATGTATCAAGTATATCTTAGGCAACATCTCAGAACCTCTTGGCCTTGACAATTTCTGAGGCCCTTGATCACTTTTTCTGTGCTGGCTGCCGCGAGGGTAACAGAGCATGTAAGGACAGGTTGGCTCCACCCAGGCATGTCCTGCAATCTTTCCTCCTGTCCATGCTGGATGCCCCCACCTCCCTCTCTCAGCTTCCCTTATACTTTTGAGGTGTGAGAGGTCATGGACCCAGTTGGTGAGCCTGAATACAAGATCTGGAGGTGTTGGAGAATTCATGTACGATGGGAAAATTTTCACCAATGAAGTGCAGAAGCTGAGGCTAAAATCATCTCATTCCTTAAAACAGATTGTCTGGCGATGCAGACAGTCCTCTCAAGAGACAGCTTTATGAGATCAAGCAATCAGTGGACTTGTTACCATGTGAGGGCCAGCTTGGAAATTCACCCTTGAACTGACTGAACCTTCTTTTTCTACCTCCCATCCTTTTTCCGTTACTCTTGCTCCCTGGGAAGGCACTTTTGGAAAAACTCATAGTGCATAATCTTTTGCTCATGCTCTAGGTTCTGGATACTTGGCAGAGCAGATACTCTGGATATTGCCAGTTTTCCCCTCCAGCCTTTACCACACAGTTCACCCTGGCCTAGCTGTCAGCGTTTGCATCTCTTCCCCTGGGGGTTTTTTTTTTTTTTTTTACTCACCCAGATATTATTCTACCTCAGTTTATGGCAAGCTGGAAGTGCCAGAGAACTAATGGTCTTGGGAACAATCTTCAGTGACTTACAGAAGGTTCTATTTAAATACCCAATTCTTTACCCCTTCTGCAGGATCACGCTGAGCCCCGATGCTGCCTGCTTGTCTCCAGAGTTCTCAGTGGAACTGAGTTGGGCTGTCTATGGAGGTAGCTTGCATGACTGTGCAATCTTTATTGGGATTTTCTTTCTTGTCCCACTTCCCCCCCCCCCACAGTGGTCATCTCCAAAATATTAATAAGTTCTTGAGCTTGAATTTTTTTAATTGAAGGATAATTGCTTTATAATGTTGTGTTGGTATCTTCTGTACAACAACATGAATCAGCTATAAGTATACATATATCTCCTCCCTCTTAAGCCTCCATCCTCTCATCATCGCATCCCTCTAGGTCATCACAGAGCACTGACCTGAGTTTCCTATGTTATACAGCAGCTTCCCACTAGCTATCTATTTTATACATGATAGTGACTCATAGTTTCATAGTCTGCTGTTATGAGAACCCAAACTAAGATAGCAGCCCAAGATATTTTTTTAAGTTGATATAAACTGATTTTTCTTTCATTTAATAACATATTCTGTACATGATGAATATTCTACAACTTTCTACAATATATGAGTTTTAAGTGCTTCATGATGTTTAATACATGGCTTATACAAATATTATGTTGGACATTTCAGTCATTTCCAAATTTCCTATCCAACTGTAACTGGGCTTCCCTGGTGTCTCAGAGGTTAAAGCATCTGCCTGCAATGTGTAAGACCTGGGTTCAATCCCTGGATTGGGAAGATTTCCTGGAGAAGGAAATGGCAACTCACTCCAGTATTCTTGCCTGGTGAATCTCATGGACGGAGGAGCCTGGTGGGCTACAGTCTATGGGGTTGCAAAGAGTAGGACACGACAACTGTAATTAACCAGTGCTAATTGAACTGGACAGGCTTTGTCGTTAGGCAGTGTCACAAATACACAAGCCACACACAGGTCATGTATGTGCACGATAGGAAAGAAATCATCAATGTGGAGATTTTCCCTGACTTTTCTTTGATATTTTTTGCAGATTGCCATATAATAGGAGTTCTTTACAGAAAAATCAAAGGAATCTCAATTATATTCTACTTTAAATAAAAATGAGTTTCATCCAAGCTTTCATTAAATGAAGTATCTCTGTCTGTTTCTCTGAAAAGAACAACAGCTAAAGCTCATCATGTGAGCTACCCAGAGGATTTCATTTCTTTGTGGGAAAATTCTGCCTTCCTGCTTTCAAAAAAATATAACTTTGTCACTGTTACATAGCTAGGGTAACTTCTGAAGGTTTGTTCTAATTTCCTGAATGTTTGAGGCCAGTTAACTAATCACTGTAAGCTCTAGGTTCTTTTTATTTGTACACTGGGGATAATAATACTATTCCCCTTACTAAATTTGATGTCAAAATTGTATAATATAAATAGAGTACATAGTAATGGCTCAATAAATTAAGGCAATTATTTTTACAGCTGGGGCTTCCCTGGTAGCTCAGATGGTGAAGAATCCACCTGTTCAGGTAACCTGTTTTCGATCCCTGGGTTGGGAAGATCCCCAGGAGGAAGGCACTGGAGAATCCAATGTACAGAGGAGCCTGGCAGGCTACAGGTTGCAGAGTTGGACACGACTGAGTGACTAAACACAGCACAGAACATTTTTACAGTTACTTCATTTTCAATGGTGAAGCTAATAGCATAGAGTAGAGGGTGGGGCTTAAAAAATATGAAGAAACAAGGAACATAAGGATAAGACATACAAATGTCTAGTTAGATTCAGGGAACATGAACACTTCTCTGCTTGAAACAATCTCCTATCCTTTCTGCTGTGACAGACCTGGGGCACAGACCTGTAGTGCTTCTCAAAGCACCCCAGGAGCATCAGCAACATGTGGAAACTGATTAGAAATGCAGATTGCCAGGGCTTCCTTGGATTTTAGGCTCAGAATCTCTTGGGGGTGAGACCTAGCGATATTTCTTAAAAAAAAAAAAAAGCTACTGATGCATTTTAAGGTTTGGAAACTATTGATCTAACTTGAGTGTTTGTATCTGGCCTGGGGGTCCTGCCTGATTCAGGCTCCCTCTTTCACAGCCTTCATCCTAAGTTGTTACTCTTCCTTTGTCTCAATTATATATGCCTTTCTAGCTCTGATTTTGACTCCTCAACTTTTATGCTGTACAAAGACCTTCAATCTGCCACGGGATTTCTACTCATGTAATTTCAACTCATCCCTTGGTCCCTGTATCTGGTGGATCCAAACTCCTCATCCTGTGACAGTATAGCTGCTGGGACCTCAGTCTTCCTGGAGTCAGACCAGGAAGCCAACGTTTCTACCTGGTTTTGGCCCCTGTGAGAGAATTGGCCCATTACTAGCCCAACTTCCAGGCTCAGTCCTGCCCCAGGCTCTGCAGCAATGGGACTTTATGTCAGGAATATAAAAGAACTTTTGGGTGCATAGCTCTGTCTCCAGGACTCAGTCAAGCACGCAGTTCCTCTTGCTTTGACTGCTCTAATTTGTATCTCTGAGTTCCTGTTTTTGTTCACAGTTAAGTGCCTCCTTTCCTCTTGGGCTGGAGCTCTGCTGGCCTCTCAGTCTTAGTGACTGGAGTCTTATTGTTCTCAGTATGTTAGTTACCTAGTGCTGCCTAAAAATTTACCCCGACACGTATTGACTTAAAACAATGACGAACATTTGTTATCTTACACAGTTTCTTATTATCTTACACAATTTCTAAGAGGCAATAACTCAGGAGCAGCTTTGCTAGGTGATTGTGGCTTGGGATCTCTCATGAGGTTGCCATCAAGCTGTTGATGGAGGAAAGCTTGGCTGCCAGTTGCCGTGCTACTTTCAAAAGGCTCAATCACACAGTCGGCAAACTAATACTGGCTGTTGAAAAAAGGCTTCAGCTCTGTGCATCCAGACTCCTCTGCATAAATGCCCGAATATCCTTATGATGTGGCAGCTACATCCTCTATATAAACCATCACTTTTTGTTGTTGTTTTAGAAGCAAGTCATTAAAGGTATTCCACACTTTGAAAATGGAAATTAGTCTATGCCTTCTAAAGGGAGGAGTATCAGAGAATTTGTGGGTTTATTTTAAGACCACAAATCTTGAGGAAAAGCTTCCTGCCACATACTAGCCAATTTATATAAGGAGACAACGGAGGATAAAATTGCTGGATGGCATCACTGACTCAGTGGACGTGAGTTTGAGTAAATTCCAGGAGTTGGCAATGGACAGTGAGGCCTGGCGTGCTGCAGTCCATGGGGTTGAAAGAGTCAGACATGACTGAGGTACTGAGCTGAACTGATATATGTATATATATATATCTTTTTTCAGATTCTTTTCCATTATAGGTTGATATTGAATATAGCTCCTTGCACTATATAGTAGGTCCTTGTATTTTATCCATTTTATATTCAGTAGTATGTGTTAATCTCAAACTCCCAATTTATCCCTCCTCCACCTTGCTATCTCCTTTGGTAATCTTTCTTTTTTATGTCTGTGAATCTGTTTCTATTTTGTAAATAAATTCATTTGTATCAATTTTTAGGTTCCACATATAAGTAATATATATTTGTCTTTTCTGACTGACAATATGATGATTTCTAGGTCCATTCATAGTCAATAAAGCAGAAATAGATGTTTTCTGGAACTCTCTTCCTTTTTCCATGACCCACTGGATGTTGGCAATTTGATCTCTGGTTCCTCTGCCTTTTCTAAAACCAACTTGAACATCAGGAAGTTCACAGTTCATGTATTGCTGAACCCTGGCTTGGAGAATTTTGAGCATTACTTTACTAGCATGTGAGATGAGTGCAATTGTGAGGTAGTCTGAATATTCTTTGCCATTGCCTTTCTTTGAGATTGGAATGAAAACTGACCTTTTCCAGTCCTGTGGCCACTGCTGAGTTTTCCAAATTTGCTGGCATATTGAGTGCAGCACTTTGACAGCATCATCTTTCAGGATTTGAAACAGCTCAACTGGAATTCCATCACCTCCACTAGCTTTGTTCGTAGTGATGCTTTCTAAGTCCCACTTGACTTTACATTCCAGGATGTCTGGCTCTAAGTGAGTGATCATACATACCATTGTGATTATCTGGGTTGTGAAGATCTTTTTTGTACAGTTCTTCTGTGTATTCTTGCCACCTCTTCTTAATATCTTCTGCTTCTGTTAGGTCCAGACCATTTCTGTCCTTTATCGAGCCCATCTTTGCATGAAATATTCCCTTGGTATCTCTAATTTTCTTGAAGAGATCTCTAGTGTTTCCCATTCTATTGTTTACCTCTATTTCTTTACACTGATCACTGAAGAAGGCTTTCTTGTCTCTTCTTGCTATTCTTTGGAACTCTGCATTCAGATGCTTATATCTTTCCTTTTCTCCTTTGCTTTTTGCTTCTCTTCCTTTCACAGCTATTAGTAAGGCCTCCCCAGACAGCCATTTTGCTTTTTTGCCTTTCTTTTCCATGGGGATGATCTTGATCCCTGTCTCCTGTACAGTGTTATGAACCTCATTCCATAGTTCATCAGGAACTCTATCTATCAGATATAGGCCCTTAAATCTATTTCTCACTTCAGAGTTGATTCATTGAAAAAGACTCTGATGCTGGGAGGAATTGGGGGCAAGAGGAAAAGGGGACAACAGAGGATGAGATGGCTGGATGGCATCACCGACTCAATAGACATGAGTCTGAGTGAACTCTGGGAGTTGATGATGGACAGGGAGGCCTGGCGTGCTGCAGTCTGTGGGGGTCACAAAGAGTCAGACACAACTGAGCGACTGAACTGAAGTCACTTGTTCTGGATTAAAGTGGGCTAAAGCAAACACATTAAGACAAAAAGCATAACATGACATAAAATAAAAAATAAACTCAGGTAGATGTTAAATACAAGATTGGACAGGTAATTACAGAAATAATGGCACATATACACACACTTCCATACACACAAATATAACCAAAGTATTCTAAAAAAAAGAGTACAGGAGATTGACCCTGTGAACAAGGGAAACTAAAAATGATATCAGCCAATTAAAAGCAGAGCCTACAAACGGTCAGTCTGGAAAAATGAGCCTGAACAGATGACAAACTGGGGAACATAGCAAAGACAGCACAACAATTTTACTTACATGGTGAAAAAAGAGTGAAGATAAAAAGGAAAAGAGAAAAAGATCAGAATGGAGAGAAAAGAGAAAAGAAAGAGGTGGAAGAGAAGGTTAAAAAAGGAGAGTAAAGAATAGAAAAGCAGAGATAAATACACATATGTGAAAAATATTTATACACACACACATTCTTGAATAGCTACATTAATAAAGAAGTATTAAAACAGCAGTCAAATATAACAAAAACATAATAAAAAAAAGATCAGCAAAAAAAGGGGTAAAAAAAATCTTAAAAAAATTTTTGCTTAACAAAGAAAAATAAGAGGAATACTCCATAGCAATGCAAAAGGCTAATGCAGTGAGAGAAATATATAGGGGGGATAAACAACATGATTTAAAAGAGGAAAAGATAAAGGTTCTCAAGGTTGTAGTTCTTGGCTGTAGAATTCACCTACTTGGATCAGGTTGGATTTGTGTATTGTGATATTCTCCTGGTTGGAGGAGCTTGTGTCTGTGTTCTAGTTGTTGGAGCTGGATCTCATCTCTCTGATATGTCTTCAGGCAGTCCTTCTGCTGTTGGCAATTTTAAGCATGTCTATTTCCACAATGGTTGAAGTGGCTTCTCAGCATATCTTCCCTGCTACCAGCTCATTACCTGTCCCTGAAATCCTTGCCGGTGCTTCTCTTCCCTGGTCACACTCTGCCCTGAAAGCCAAAGTTTGCTGGGTAGGTGCTCGTTTGGGATCTTTTCTTGGCTCCTCAACCCTGCTCTCTGCATCACAGAGACTTGTGTGGGCTTCTCTTGGTTCCCTAAGCCTGCTATCTGGTCAGGGCCACTCTCTGTGGGCTTCCTATGACCTGAGAAGTGCAGCTTTCTCTGTGATCTTCCCTCTAGGTCCCTGCTTTGCCCCGTTTTCTGAGATTCCACAGCTCCCCCCCTTGGTCCGCCTATGAGGGAGATTCCCAGTTCATGGGAAGCCTTCCTCCTTCACGATTCCCTCCATCCCTTGGGGGACAAGCTTCCGTCCTGAATTTCTCTGTTTCTTTCCCTTTTATGTCTGCATCCTCTCTCCTACCTCGTCCTCTCTCCTACCTCCTAGGGAGCTTATGCCCCC
This sequence comes from Madoqua kirkii, assembly GCA_006408675.1. Taxonomy (NCBI): domain Eukaryota; kingdom Metazoa; phylum Chordata; class Mammalia; order Artiodactyla; family Bovidae; genus Madoqua; species Madoqua kirkii. Next base: position 14,426 of record SJYC01053866.1, read on the forward strand.
CTGGAGGCCTGGGGTGTTCTTTGTCACCTAAAGGTTGCTTTGTAGGAGTTGCTCTATTTTTTGATGTGTTTTTGATGTATTTGTGGGAAGGGTGGCCAACTCCTCATCTTACTCCTCTGCTGTCTTCTGATCTCTTGATATCATTTTAATTTTCTTAAATTTACTGAGGCTTAATTAGTGACCCAAGATATGGTCTATCCTGTAGTATATTCCATGTGCACTTAAGAAAATGTATTCTTCTGCATTTGGATGGAATGCCCTGAAGATATCAATTAGGTCCTTCTGGTGTAATGTATCATTTAAGGCTTCTATTCCTTTGTTAATTTTCTGTTTTGATGGTCTGTCCATTGATGTTAATGGGGTATTAAGTACTCTACTATTAATGTGTTACTGTCATTTTCTCCTTTTGTGTATATTAGTGTTTAGACACTAACCAAGATTTCACAAGTTGCTTGTTTTAGAATTTAAGAGAATAAAAACAAACACAAAAACAAGCAAACAAACAAAAAACCAAATAAATCAAGGAACAAAAGACTAACCCCAAATGGTAAATACAAAATCAGACAAATAATTGGACACACACACAAAATCAAAGCAGTCCAAAGCAAAGAAAGTACAAGAAAGTGATGTAGTGAGCAAAGAAAACCAAAAATGATATTGACCAATTAAAAACAAAACTAACTAAAATGCAAACTAGAAAATAAATCCTAAACAGAGCACCAATGGGGGAATAAAGTAAAGCAAAGAGAAAAGATTAACAAACATGGTGGGGAAGAAAAAAAGGAGGAATAAAAAGAAGAAAAGAAAGAAAAAATAGAAAAACAGAGTTAAATAGAAGTATATAAAAAGATTTATACATATTAAAGAATAATTATTTATAGCAGGAAAATTACAAAAGTAAAAACAAAATAAAAAGATTTAAAATTTTAATTAAAAAAAA
>SJYC01053867.1:0-17818 GCA_006408675.1 Madoqua kirkii
CAACCTATAAGTAGAAATATATTAAGGAAATAGAAATTGTGATTAAAAAAAAGAGTCCTCAGAAATAGAGTTAATAGTAATAATAAAATCAACAACCACAGTAACAGAGGAAAGAAAGAAATCCAAAAGTAACTATAGAACAAATAAAAATATAAGAATAATAATAAATGCTTTATGTTTTTCTCAGATCTTAGCTGTCAGGGTCCTTTCCTTTGCCCCCTGCCCTCCTCCTGGCTGCCAGCTCCCTCGTGTACCTGAGACTGCCAGAGAACCTGGGATCCATGCAGCTGTGCCACCTCTACACCTGGCCCTCAATAGGGGCACACCCAAGTCCTCCAGGGAAGCCCCAGAAGCAAACTCCTGTGGATGATTCACATGCAGAGGTGGGGATAAAAACACAATTGAAATCCAGAGGCAGTGTGGCTAAGGAAAAGTATCAGTTCTGACGCAACTGGGTGACTTCACTTACTTACCTTGCCTCCCAGATATCCTCCAATACTGGGCTGGTCTCTGTATCCTCCAATACTGGGCTGTGTGGACAGCTCAGACTCTAGTCTTGCCCTACGTCCCTGTGTCCTTACCTCCAGTGTCCACAGTTGCCAGAGCTGGTGCGTTTTCTTTTGTGGAAACCCTCATTGTCCTTTCATATATTCCATAGACAGAGTCTGCCTAGTTGATCTTGTGGATTTAATCTGCAGCTCACACAGCTGGTGTGAAGGTTGTTGATACTTTTCCTTAGCCACATTGCCTCTGGATTTCAATTGTGTTTTTATCTCCATCTCTGCATGTGAATCATCCACAGTACTTTGCTTCTGGGGCTTCCCCGGCGGACTTGGATGTGCCCCTATTGAGGGCCAGGTGTAGATCCAGCTTATGGATCCCAGGTTCTCTGGCAGTCCCAGGTACACGAGGGAGCTGGCAGCCAGGAGGAGTAGGAAGTATAGCACTATTATTATTATTATTTTTTGCTTCTGAGAGCTCTGCTCCAGTGGGGGTTGGTGTGAAGGTGGTGTAGCTGCTTGGATTGTGGGGCCCTGGATATACCAAGTGTGCAGGGATGTTGGCTGCCTCAGCTGCAGGAGCTATGGTACTATTAGAGTCTGATTCTATCTTCTGGCAGCTGGCATTCAAAGGGTCTCATTGGCTGGTTCTTTTCTGTTTATTGGCCTTTTCATTTGAAGGGACCTCCTGGCTGGGATCTTCTCTGCTGCTTGGTGTGTTAGGCACTTGAAGGGCCACTCTCTCCAGGTTCTCAGTTGGTCGACTGTCAGCACTGGTGTATGGAGAGAGTCTACAGTAATGGCTCCAGCACCTGCATATGACTCAGCAGTATCACCCTGCCTCCCTGACTACCTGGTTTTCCATCAAATGCATTTCAGGATCTCCTCCTTCATGGCCTCTTTGGCCATCTCCCCACAGTCAACAGCAGACCCTGCCCTGGGATTGCTTTCCAGTCCCTATCCTCCAGCTCCCAGCTGTCATGCATTCCAGGAGACTTGCATCCCTCCCTAGGCTATGTAGGGCTATTGCAAGGACTGCCTCTGTGTTTCATATCCCATTTGCCCATCTCAGATCAACTGCTGTACTCTCCAACAGTCTCAAATGCTTCTCCTCTGTCCCAATCAATTGTATCAATGTCAAGATCTGACATCAGGTCCCCCACCTCCTTGAGTGTAGGTCCAGTCCTGGCCACTCTTCTCTTTTTCCCCTCCTTCCTTCATCCTACTGAGTTTTGTGTGGATCTATATATCCCTTTCCAGTGGTCTCTGGCTGTTTTCAGCTGATGTTCTGCGAGGTCTTCTGTGTCTGAAGGTGTATTCCTGATGCATCCATGGAGAGAGATGTACCCCATGTTCAACTATTTCTCTGCCATCTTGTTTCCTCTGTGTTTGGTTCTTGAGGTGGCATGATTCATTTCTCAAGTTCTTTTTAATATTAAAGTCTAGATTTGGGGGGATAAAAATATATATAACATTATTTATTACTATAGGCATTTTCTAAGTGTACAGTTTATAAATGTTGAGTATTTTTGTTGTGCAAGAGGTGTCTAGAATTTTTTGTCTTGTAATGTAGATCTTTGGAACTTGAGCCAGAATATTTGGCTCCTATATCTTGTAGTTAAAAATGTACTAACTTTTACTTTTGATTATGCTTTGAAACATCCTGGAATGTGAAGTCAAGTGGGCATTACGAAGAATCACGACAAACAAAGCTAGTGGAGGTGATGGAATTCCAGTTGAGCTATTTCAGATCCTGAAAGATGATGCTGTGAAAGTGCTGCACTCAATATGCCAGCAAATTTGGAAAACTCAGCTGTGGCCACAGGACTGGAAAAGGTCAGTTTTCATTCCAATCCCAAAGAAAGGTAATGCCAAAGAATGCTCAAACTACCACAGAATTGCACTCATCTCACAAGCTAGTAAAAATTCTCCAAGCCAGGCTTCAGCAATACATGAACTATGAACTTCCTGATGTTCAAGCTAGTTTTAGAAAAGGCAGAGGAACCAGAGATCAAGTTGCCAACATCCAATGGATCATCAAAAAGGCAAGATAATTCCAGAAAAGCATCTATTTTTCCATTACTGACTGTGCCAAAGCCTTTGACTGTGTGGATCACAATAAACTATGGAAAATTCTGAAAAAGATGGGAATACCAGACCACTTGACCTGCCTCTTGAGAAACCTATATGCAGGTCAGGAAGCAACAGTTAGAACTAGACATGGAACAACAGCTTGGTTCCAAATAGGGAAAAGGAGTACATCAAGGCTGTATATTGTCACCCTGCTTATTTAACTTATATGCAGAGTACATCATGAGAAATGCTGGGCTGGAAGAAGCACAAGCTGGAATCAAGATTGCCAGGAGAAATATCAATAACCTCAGATATGCAGATGACACACCCTAATGGCAGAAAGTGAAGAGGAACTAAAAAGCCTCTTGATGAAAGTGAAAGTAGAGAGTGAAAAAGTTGGCTTCAAGCTCAACATTCAGAAAACTAAGATCATGGCATCTGGTCCCATCACTTCATGGCAAATAGATGGGGAAACAGTGGAAACAGTGGCTGACTTTATTTGGAGGTGGGGTGGGGGTGGGGGTCCAAAATCACTGCAGGTGGTGATAACAGCCATGAAATTAAAAGACACTTGCTCCTTGGAAGAAAAGTTATGGCCAACCTCGACAGCATATTAATAAGCAGAGGCATTACTTTGTCAACAAAGGTCCGTCTAGTCAAGGCTATGGTTTTTCCAGTGGTCATGTATGGGTGTGAGAGTTGGACTGTGAAGCACCGAAGAATTGATGCTTTTGAACTGCTGTGTTGGAAAAGACTCTTGAGAATCTCTTGGACTGCAAGGAGGTCCAACCAGTCCATCCTAAAGGAGACCAGTCCCGGGTGTTCATTGGAAGGACTGATGTTGAAACTGAAGCTCCAATACTTTGGCCACCTGATGTGAAGAACTGACTGATTGGAAAAGATCCTGATGCTGGGAAAGATTGAGAGCAGGAGGAGAAGGGGATGACAGAGGATGAGATGGCTGGATGGCATCACCAACTCAGTGGACGTGGGTTTGGGTGGACTCCGGGAAATGGTGATGGACAGGGAGGCCTGGTGTGCTGCAGTTCATGGGACGACAAAAAGTCAGACACAACTGAGCGACTGAACTGTACTGAACTGAAATGAGAGCAAATTCATGTGTGAGGGAGCAGGCAGTTAGGAATGAAACTGCACAAGCTCCAGTGTCCCTGTCTTTTGAAGTGAAATGCTGGCGAAAGAATTAATTAAGATTAGGAAATGCAAAGATTTAGAAAGAATAGCTGTTGGTTTAGGGAACTGGTAACAATTTAGACTATAATCCTGCCTCCCAGCAGAATCACCCAACTCTCAGTTCCCTGAAAATATAAAAGCCTAACACACATTCACAAGTTGTTTTTAGAAAGCAGACCCCATCCAAATGAAAACTGAGGACCACAAGAACGCAGACCCTAGACTAGTTGAAACCAGAAAGTTGATGATTCTTGAAACTTCACTTTGATGTCAACCAATCTGAGCTGATCATGCCTTGCTCCTTGAATACTATAAAACTCCCCACTACCCCCTCCAGGGCGGGCCACACAGTCTTGAGGACATTAGCCCAATGTGGACCTTTTTACCTGGCAAAACACTAAAAGCTATTCTTTTCCACTTCACTCTGTTTCCATGTTTCTATTCAGCACTAGTGAACAGAGGATGAATTTCAACAAGAATACAAGTCTTTGTAGCCATTGTTACTGAACCCCCATCTTGTGGCAGGTGCTGTTCTGGACATCATGAAGTATGTGGAACCTCAACAGTATGGGCAAAAGCCTCAAGGTCAGTACAGGCCCAGCATTTCTTTCCAGAGCATGTCATGTGTATTCAGGGTCTCCTGAGAAACAGAACCAACAGGTTGTATGCATGTATGTAAAGAGACTTATGTTAAAGAACTGAATCACAGGATTATGGAGGTTGAAAAGTCTCAAAATCTGCCATCAACAACCTGGAGATCCAAGTGAGCTGAAGTTTCAGTTTGATTCTAAAGGCAGAAAGGTATGAGGTATGAGGTGAAGTCGCTCAGTCATGTCCGACTCTGCGACCCCATGGACTGTAATCTACTAGGCATCTCCGTCCATGAGATTCTCCAGGCAAGAATACTGGAGTGGATTGCCATTTCCTTCTCCAGGGGATCTTCCCAACCCAGGGATCGAGCCCTGGTCTCCCACATTGGAGGCAGATGCTTTAACCTTTGAGCCAAAAAAGATTGCTCAAAATAGTTGGGCAGAAGGACATCTCTCTTGGTCTTTTTTTATTATTATCGAATTATAGTTGCTTTACAAAATTGTGTTAGTTTCTGATGTACAACATAGTGATTCAAAATTTTTATATTATATTCTATTTAAGTTATTATAAAACATTGCTATATTCCTATGGTGTACATTATGTACTTGTAGCTTATTTATTTTATACCTTGTAGTTTGTGCCTTTTAATCCCCTTTCTTCTCCTACTGGTAACCACTAGTTTGTTCTCTGTATCTTTGGGTCTGTTTATGTTTTGTTGTATTTCTTCATTTGTTTAACTCTTTAGATCTCACTTTTAAATGATAACATATAATGTTTGTCTTTATCTGATTTAATTTATTTAGCATCAGTTCAGTTCAGTTCACTCACTCAGTCGTGTCCGACTCTTTGCGACCCCATGAATCGCAGCATGCCAGGCCTCCCTGTTCATCACTATCTCTTGGAGTTCACTCAGACACACGTCCATCGAGTCCACGATGCCATCCAGCCATCTCATCCTCTGTCATCCCTTTCTCCTCTTGCCCCCAATCCTTCCCAGCATCAGAGTCTTTTCCAATGAGTCAACTCTTCCCATGAGGTGACCAAAGTACTGGAGTTTCAGCTTTATCATCAGTCCTTACAAAGAAATCCCAGGGTTGATCTTCTTCAGAATGGACTGGTTGGATCTCCTTGCAGTCCAAGGGACTCTCAAGAGTCCTCTCCAACACCACAGTTTAAAAGCATTAATTCTTCAGCACTCAGCCTTCTTCACAGTCCAGCTCTCACATCCATACATGACCACAGGAAAAACCATAGCCTTGACTAGACGGACCTTAGTTGGCAAAGTAATATCTCTGCTTTTGAATATACTGTCTAGGTTGGTCATAAGTTTTCTTCCAAGGAGTAAGCGTCTTTTAATTTCATGGCTGCAATCACCATCTGAAGTGATTTTGGAGACCAAAAAATAAAATCTGACACTGTTTCCACTGTTTCCCCATCTATTTCCCATGAAGTGATGGGACCAGATGCCATGATCTTCATTTTCTGAATGTTGAGCTTTAAGCCAACTTTTTCACTCTCCTCTTTCCCTTTCATCAAGAGGCTTTTTAGTTCCCCTTCACTTTCTGCCATAAGGGTGGTGTCATCTGGACCTCCAATTTATAGTATCATGTCATCTGCAAACAGTGATAGTTTAATTTCTTTTCCAGCTGGATTCCTTTTATTTTTATTCTCTGATGCAATAGCGAGGACTTCCAAAACTGTATTGAATAAAAGTGGTGAGACTGGACATCTTTGTCTTGTTCCTGATCTTAGAAAAATATGCTTTCAGTTTTTCACCATTGAGAATGATGTTAGTTACAGGTTGTCATATATAGCCTTTGTTATATTGGGATATGTTCCTCTATGCTCACTTTCTAGACAGTTTTTATTATAAGTGGATGCTGAATTTTGTAAAAAGCTTTTTATGCATCTACTGAAATGACCATATAGATTTTCTCTTTGATTTTTTGGTGTGGTATATCACACTAATGATTACTGATATTAAAAAATCCTTAATCCTTGGGCTAAATCCTACTTGATCGTGGTGTATGGTCCTTTTAATGTATTTTTGTATTCATATCGCCAGTATTTTTTGAGAATTTTCACATCTGTGTTTATCAGTGATATTGGCCTGTAGTTTTCCTTTTTGGGTGGTATATTTGTCTGGTTTTGATATTAGGGTGGTGGTGACCTCATAGAAAGAGTTTTGGAATTTTCCTTCTGCAACTTTTTGGGAACAGTTTCAGGAGGATAAGTGTTAGCTTTTCTCTAAATATTTGATAGAGTTCATCTGTCAAGCCATATGGACCTGGACTTCTGTTTGTTGGGAGTTTTAAACATCACAGATTCAATTTCAGTGCTTGTGATTGCTGTTTATATTTTCTTTTTCTTCCTGGTTCAGTCTTGGGAGGCTAGAAGCTATATCTTTCTAATAATTTGTCCATTTCCCCCAGATTGCTTATTTTATTGACATATAGTTGTTTGTAGTACTTTCTTATGATCCTTAGTATTTCTGCAGTGTCAATTGTAGTTTCTCCTTTTTCATTTCTAATTTTACTGATTTGTGTCCTTCTCTTGTTTTCTTGATGAATCTGGCTAAAGATATATCAATTCTATCTTTTCAAAGAACCAGCTTTTAGTTTCATTGATCTTTGATATTGCTTTCTTTATCTCTATTTTATTTATTTCTGCTCTGATCCTTATGATCTATCTCTTTCTAACTTTAGGTTTTGTACTTCTTTCTCTAGTTATTTTAGTGTAAGTTTAGGTTGGTTAAAATTTTTTGTTGTTTATTGGTGTCAGATTGTATTGCTGTAAATTTCCCTCTTAGAACTGCTTTTGTTGCATCCCCTAAGTTTTGAGTCACTGTTCTTTCATTTTCATTTGTCTCTAGGTATTTTTTAAAAAAATTTCCTCCTTGAGTTCTTCAGTGATCTTTTGGTTGTTTAATAGCATATTTTTTGCCCTCCACATGTTTCTGTTGTAATAGTTTTTTTTCCCCTTTAGCTTATTTCTAATCTCTTAGTGTTGTTTTTAAAAAAAGATGCTTGATATGATTTCAATTTTCTTAAATTTACCAAGGTTCACCTTGTGGTTCACCATGTGGTATATACTTAAGAATGTTTTGTGTGTACTTGAGAAGAATTCCATCTGCTGTTTTCTGATGGAATGCTCTATGAATATTAGTTCAGTTCAGTTCAGTCACTCAGTCATGTCTGACTTTTTGTGACCCCATGCACTGCAGCATGCCAGGCCTTCCTGTCCATTACCAAATCCCAGGTTTTACTCAAACTCATGTCCATTGAGTAGGTGATGCCATCCAGCCATCTCATCCTCTATCGTCCCCTTTTCCTTCCACCTTCAATTTTTCCCAGCATCAGGGTCTTTTCAAATGAGTCGGTTCTTCACATAACGTGGCCAAAGTATTGGAGTTTCAGCTTCGGAATTAGTCCTTAAGTCAATTTGATCAAATGTGTCATTTAGGGCCTATAGTGAAAGTGAAGTCACTCATTCATGTCTGACTCTTAGCAACGCTATGGACTGCAGCCCATCAGGCTCCCCCATCCATGGGATTTTGCAGGCAAGAGTATTGAGCAGGTTGCCACTGCCTTCTCTATCTCAGTCATGAAGCTGTCATAATTACTGGGCAAGGGAAATTTTGATGACACATTTGGGGGTGCATTAAAACAAAAAAATTGGTATCACTGTTAGAACATGTGAAGATGATCTTTCTCAGGAACTGAAATTAAAATTTTTACAAGAAACCAAATTCCTCAAGCAATATAATCATACCAATATTGTAAAATTCATAAAAGTTAGCACACAAATACAGCCTATCTACAAAATTAAGGGACTTGTTCCAGGACGTGATTTCCTCTCCTTTCTGAGAAAGAAGGATGACCTAAAACTGTAACATTTTTATTAGGTGCTGCTTCTGGATGGAAAATCTCAGGAAAAATTGTATACACATGGACCTTGCTGCAAGAAACTGCCTGGAGGTGAAAATAATGTTCTGAAAACCAGTGACTTTGGAATGTCTCGTCAAGAGGATGGTTTCTTATTAATCTTCTATCTGGATGATCGGTCCATTGATGAATGTGAGATATTAAATTCCCCCATATTAACAGTGTTAGTGTCAATTTCTCCCTTTATGGTTGTTAGTATTTGCCTTACATACTGAAATGCTCCTATGTTGGATGCACATATATTTACAATTGTCATATGTTCTTCTTACATTGATTCCTTGATCTTTATGCAGTGTCGCTCTTTGTCTCTTCCATTTTTTAAAAAGTCTTGTTGTCTGACAGGAATATTGCTACTACAGCTGAGAGAATGTGGTCCACTGGAGAAGTTGGTGGTGTGTATTCATCTTCTGATTTAAAGCAGATTCCCATTAAATGGACAGCACTAGAAGCTCTCAATTATGGGAGATATCGTTCTGAGAGTGACGCATGGAGCTTTGGCATCCTCCTCTGGGAGACCTTCAGCTTAGGGGTCTGTCCACACCCTTGATTGAAAGTCTTCATTATCTGTGCTTGTCCAAGGACTTATGATGTTTCTTCTCTTCCTGTATAGAAGAAACCCTAAATTCTTCACCAAAAAAACTATTAGGACTGATAAATGACTTCAGTAAAGTTGCAGGATATAAAACTAATATACGGAAATCTGTTATTTTCTACACACTAATAATGAGCTATCAGAAAGATAAAGCAAGAAAACAATCCTGAATAAAATCACATGAAAAGAATAAAATATAGGTTACTCTGCCTGGAAAATCCCATGGACAGAGGGGTCTGGTAGGCTGCAGTCCATGGGGTCACTGAGAGTTGGATGCGACTCAGTTACTTCACTTTCACTTTTCACTTTCATGCATTGGAGAAGGAAATGGCAACCCACTGCAGTGTTCTTGCTTGGAGAATCTCAGGGATGGCAGAGCCTGGTGGGCTGCTGTCTATGGGGTCGCATAGAGTCAGACATGACTGAAGCAACTTAGCAGTAGCTTAGTAGCAGCAGGTTACTCTGAAAACTATAAAACATTGATGAAGCGATTTTAAAATTATACAAAGAAATGGAAAGATTTTTTCCTGTTCTTGGATTGGGATAATTAATATTGTTCAAATGTCCATACACTCAAAGTGATCTACAGATTTGAGGCAATTCTTATCAAAATACTCATGGCATTTTTTACAGAACTTGAATAAATAATCCTAAAATTTATATGGAACCAGAAGAGACCCTGAACTGCCAAAGCAATCTTGAGGAAAAAAGGACAAAACTGGGGGTATCATGCTCCCTGACTTCAGACTATGCTCAAAGCTACAGTAATCTAAACAATATGGCACTGCCAAAACAACGGACACACAGATCAGTGGAACAGAATAGAGAACCCAGAAATTAACTCATACACCTCTGGTCAGTTAATCTGTGACAGAGTAGTTAAGAATATACAATGGAGAAAAGACAATCTCTTCAATAATTGATGCTGGGAAAACTGTACAGCCACATGTAAAACAATGAGATTAGAACATTTCTGCATACCAAATAAAAAAATAAACTAAAAATGGATTAAAGACCTAGATGTAAGACATAAAACCATAAAACTCCTAGAAGAGAACATAGGCAGAACACTCTGTGACATAAATTATAGCAATATTTTTCAAATCTGTCTCTTAAGGCAAAAGAAATAAAGGCAAAAACAAATAAGTGGGGTGTAATTAAACATAAAAACTTTGGCACTGCAAAGGAAACCACTAACAAAATAAAGAGACAAGCTATGGAATGGGAGAAAATACTTGCAAAGGATATGATCAATAAGATATTAATATCTAAAATATATACACAGCTCATACACTCAGTATAAAAAAAAAAAAAGCTCAGTTAAAAATGGGCAGAAGTCCTAAACAGACATTTTTCCAAAGAAGACATACAGATGTCTAACAGGCACATGAAAAGATGCTTAATATCACTAATCATTGGAGAAATGCAAATCAAGACCACAGTGAGATACCATCTGATACCTGTCAGAATGGCTAGCCTCAAAAAGACCACAAGTAACAAACATTGGTGAAGATGCAGAGAAAAGGGAACCCTTGTACACTGTTGGTGGAAATGTAAATTGAAGTTCCTCAACTAAAAATTGAACTACCATATGGTCATGTAATTCCTTCCTGTGTATGTATCTGGAAAAAAAATGTAAAAAGATACATGCACCCCAATGCTCATAACAGGATTATTTATAATAACCAAGATAGGGAAGCAACTTGTCAACAGATGAATGGATAAAGAAGATGTGGTGTGCATAAATGTGTGTGTATGTGTGTGTATATACACACAATAGAATGTTGCTGTTGTTTAGTTACTGAGTGATGTCTGAATCTTTTGTGACCTCATGGACTATAACCCACCAGGCTTATCTGTCCATGGGATTTCCCAGGCAAGAATATTGGAGTGGGTTGCCATTTCCTTCTTCAGGGGATCTTCCCAAACCAGGGATCAAACTCATGTCTCCTGCACTGGCAGGTGGATTCTTCACCACTGAGCCCACAATGGAATATTATTCAGCCATTAAAAAGAATGAAATCTGCATTTATAACATGGATGGACCTAGAGAATATTACACTAGTGAAATAAGTTAGGAAGAAGACAAATACTCTGTTATCCCTTATATGTGGAATCTAAAAAAAGTAAACAAACCAATGTACATAACAACAGAAATGGATTCACAGATGTAGAGAACAAACTAATGGTTACCCATGGGGAAGGTGAAGGGGGAGGGGGCAATACAGGAGTATGGGATTAACATGTACAAACTATTATATATAAAACAAACAAACCCGCAAGGATATGTTATACAACACAGTGAAATATAGCCATTGTTTTGTAATAACTTAAAATTGAATGTAGCCTGTAAAAATACTGAATCACTGTGCTGTATACCTAAAACTAACAATATTGTAAATCAACTATGCTTCAATTTTATCTTTTTTGTTAAACTTTTTATTTTGTATTGGAATATAGCCTATTAACAGTGTTGTGAAAGTTTGAAGTGTGTAGCAAAGGGACTCAGCCATGCATATATATATTTCCATTCTCCCCCAAACTCTCTTCCATCCAGGCTTCTACATAACATTGAGCAGAGTTCCCTGTGCTATAGAGTAGGTCCTTGTTGGTTATCCATTTTATTTTTTCAGTTTTTTCTTTTCAAAAAAATTATTTTAATTGGAGGATAATTGCTTTACAGTATTGTATTGGTTTCTGCCATACATCAGTATGAATCAGCCATAGGTATCCATATGTCCCCTCCCACTTAAGTCTCCATCCCACCCCTCTAGGTTATTACAGAGCACCTGATTTGAGCTCCCTGCATCATACAGTAAATTTCCAGTGGCTATCTAATTTTACATATGATAATATATATTTTCAATGCTACTCTCTCAATTTATTCCATTTCCCCACCCCACCCCCATATCCACAAACCTGTTCTCTCTGGCTGTGTCTGTGTCTCCATTGCTGCCTTGCAGATAGGTTCATCAGCACCATCTTTCTAGATTCCATGTGTATTCATTACTATATGATATTTGTCTTTCTTTTTCTTACTTCACTTCGATGGGGGGAAGGGATAGGGGGTTTGTATATAACAATGTGTACCTGGCCATTACAAACCCCCTATCCCTTCTCCCATCCTTGCCCCTGGCAATCGAAAGTTTATTCTCTAAGTCTGTGATTCTGTTTCTTATACTTCAGGTTTTTTATAATGTACTTTTAAATAATCAAATGGATCAAAGAGAAATTCGTAGGTGAGCACGAGTGTTGGAAGTGTTCTTTATCATGATTTGGGTAGTGGTTATATGAGTTTTAACAGACGTAAAAATTTACTGTATCAAGATTAATACACTTGTTTATTGTATATATGCTATACCTCAAAACTTTTTAAAATGTTCAGTCTAATAAGGGTGATTGGAAACCAACTCACATAGTATGATATATGCCACCTGATATAAGATTCTGCCCATGGTGATAACCAAGAAATAAATATTACTGACTGACTAAGTGAAACAGTTTGGAAACTTTCCCTTACTTAGTTGAAAATAAAACTATAGTTGTTTTATATTGCACTGGATCTTCTGGTTAACTCAGTCATTAAAGTAAGGCAGACAAATTTTATATTTGAATTAGATAGCAGCAGGAGTTTTAGATAAAAGTTTGTAGAATTAAATGCCTCAATTAGAAAAAGATCTTAAATAATCTAAGCCTTCACTTTAAAAAACCAGGAAAAATTATCATATTGAACCACATTAAGCAGAATGAAAGGAATAATATAAGCAGACGTCAATAAGATTTAAAACAGGAAACAATTGATAAAATTGATGAAAACAAAAGCTGTTTTGTTGTTGCTGTTTGTCAATGCAATTGAGAAACTTCTAGCCAGACAGATCAAGACACAAATTAACAATGACAAGAATGATAGTGTAGATATCACTGCAGATCCTACAGACATTACAAAAAGATAACAAGGGGATATTCTGAACAAACTTAATGCCCATTAATTTGAAAGGTTAGATGAGACTGACAAATTCCTTTGAAAGTCAAACTACCAAAACTCCTACAAGAAGAAACAGATACCTTGAATTGTCCTATACCCATTGAATTCATAGTTTAAAGTCTAACAAATTTTAACCAAGTGAGATTTGTCCTGGTTTCAACATTATAAACTCAGTTAATGCACCATATCAACAGATTAAGTGACAAGATTAAATATCCATTTATTACAGAAACTCAACAGGAATAGTAGGGAAGTTCCTTAACCTGATAAAAGCCATCCATAAAAAATAAAACCTACAGCTAATGTCATTTGAATGATGAAAGACTGAATACTTTCCCTCTAAGGACGTAAACAAATCAAGAATATCTAGTCTTACTACTCCTGGTCATCATCATCCTGGTGGTTCTAACCAAAGCAATAAGGCAAGCAGAAGAGTGGGAAAACATGTGTAGAGTGAAAAAGATCAAATAAAACTATCTGTATTTGCAAAGGACACATAATTCTCTATATAGAAAATCCAAATAATCTACCAAAAGAGTTACAGGAACTAGTAAATGAATTAAGCAAGTCACAGGATACAGGTCAATATTCAAAAGATGGTTATAGTTCTACATGCTGTCACTGATGTTCAGTAATAAAAATAACAATCAGTGATAGAAGTCAAAATAGTTGTTAACTCTGCAAAGGTGGGGGGAAGGGATAGGGGGTTTGTATATAACAATGTGTACCTGGCCATTACAAACCCCCTATCCCTTCTCCCATCCTTGCCCCTGGCAATCGAAAGTTTATTCTCTAAGTCTGTGATTCTGTTTCTTATACTTCAGGTTTTTTATAATGTACTTTTAAATAATCAAATGGATCAAAGAGAAATTCGTAGGTGAGCACGAGTGTTGGAAGTGTTCTTTATCATGATTTGGGTAGTGGTTATATGAGTTTTAACAGACGTAAAAATTTACTGTATCAAGATTAATACACTTGTTTATTGTATATATGCTATACCTCAAAACTTTTTAAAATGTTCAGTCTAATAAGGGTGATTGGAAACCAACTCACATAGTATGATATATGCCACCTGATATAAGATTCTGCCCATGGTGATAACCAAGAAATAAATATTACTGACTGACTAAGTGAAACAGTTTGGAAACTTTCCCTTACTTAGTTGAAAATAAAACTATAGTTGTTTTATATTGCACGGATCTTCTGGTTAACTCAGTCATTAAAGTAAGGCAGACAAATTTTATATTTGAATTAGATAGCAGCAGGAGTTTTCCAGGCTATTTATTTAGAAATATCATGGCAATAATTTCAGGAAATGTAGACAACTTTAGTGAATGCATTTCAGGGTGTGAAAGTATTGGTAAGTATAGATTTAAAAATGTAAAAGATGTATCTAAAGGAGCTGAGATAACCTCAAATTGTAAGTAGAATTAATTTTCCTCAATGGGAAAATCTCCCCAGAAGAGAGATTAGAATAGGAGAGAATAATGAAATGTAATCACAGAGAATATTACATTTTTGCCTCTTTCTTAGGGGACTTCTCAAGAGATCCATGCGAGGCATTGCTTCTGCTGTATGAGTTTGAAGTGAGAGCCAAACTGAGTGACCCATTACTGGACCACTTCCTGGAACCAGTGTGGGAACTACCTCACTTAGAAAGTAAAGCATTTGAAATAATTGCAGGTAAGAGCTAAATTTCTTTCTGAAAGGCTGGTACCCATTTAAATCATACTACATTTTTCTTTCTTCTCTCTATTCTCTCTTTCATCTGGGTGGAAAGCAATGTATCCCCATAGAACTTTGTTCTCCTTCTCTAATAGCATTCTTGAACTATTCTGTATTACAATCATTTGTGTTGTTTATCTTATTCTTTATATGAAATTATAAGCTCTCCTTAGAATCATGAGTAATAATTACTTACATTTGTTGTACTTATAAATCCTAGCAATGTGCATTGCTCATAATAGGTACTTACATTGATTTTGTGTAGAATCAAATAATGTAACTACACAATAGGGATAGTAGCTCAAACTTCAGAAAGTTTGCTCAGCTAGCTAGAAATAATCAGCTGCTTCACTAATCAAAGGTGATACAATCTTAGTTATTTATTAAAGTATACAGAGAAATATTGGTGATATTTTTAACATAATTGCCAACCTCAAATTTTTTATTGGGCTATAAGTGGTATTTGGGGACTCAGCCTCTGTGGGGATATACTCAAGACATGGCCTAATTATCTTCCCTTTATGTCTTTCACCCTCCTCAGGAGCCTGTATGTGGCTAATAAAGGTATTGGATAGCCCTAAATGTACAAGAGTCACATTTGCCTTTCCTTGTCTTGCCAAGACAGAATTTCTAGGAGCATGGAGCTGGTAGTGTATACCTTATAGCCATGTGATGGTGACTACTGCTCCTTGTATAATGGAACTCCAATTCTAGAGGCCTGTTGAATGCATCTAGAAGTTGTGAGAGTTTTATCTTTGATATGTACTCTTATGCTAAGGGTTTCCCGTTTTTAATATTAGATAGAAACAGTATATTGTAGTAAAAATCTGCGATTTTTTTTCATTAATTCTGAGCTCAGATCAAGTGTAGAAATTTTCATAGTTATAAAGGTCTATAGTAAAATGTTTTCATCATTGCTCAGAACTGATCAGCATTTCATATATACATACCCTCAGTCCACTCTCATTCACCCACCAGTAAGTTCTCAGTTATGCACTGTCCCCTTTACACACACAAACACACACGCACACCTTATTGTTTTAAAAACATTATTCATTTGCGTTTTGGAACTATAAAGATCATGCATCTGGTAAACTTAAGAGGTTTTCTGATGTTCAGATTTAACTTCTTTCATTATTGATCCACTTCAGTAAAAGCAGATCATGGAGAATATAAATGTGTTTTTGATTAGTACCTTTTTACTGATCTGTTTTCTGTTTTTTCTTCATGTGCCCCTCCTTCACTTTGGTTCATAAGATTATTACTTCACTTACATGACTATGTGCTGAGTCACAGAATCAGTAGGTTCTCTGTTGATGTTTACTGGGGGTGGGGTGAGGAGGTGGAATATATATATATATAACCTAGTGATCCTACCATGTTACTCTGCCCAGAAAGTAGAAACTATCTCTGAAAGCCACCATGGATTCATCATATTATGAAATTCATTTTTGGAGTTTTGTGTTTGTTTATGTATCTGTTTCCAGTCAGTTGCATTAGAGAAATCGAAGTTGTAACCTAGGATGAAAACTCAATGGGTGAGATTATGATGTTCACAATCTTTTTGCTTCCCTTCTTATAGCATTAGCAATGGAAATGCCTGCATGCTATCCTTCTATTGCTCTGAAGGCCTTGAAAAAGGCTTTGTTTTTCCACAAAAGGAAGGAATCAATTGATGTTTTGGGATACAGGTTGGTAAATATAATTCAACACGGAATCCTAGCTTTTTGATAGCCAAAAGTGCTATAATTAGTGTCCCGTTTGTTAACAATCATACTCAACTGGTGCAAAAGATGATTGGGGTACTCTTGTAACTCTTGGACTAAAAAGTCCTCAGCCCTCAGAACAGCTCCATATTTAGAGTTGTGTTACAGACCGAGGCAAGGTGAAGGAATCTGATTGTCCCAAAGGAGAAAAAGAAGGAGAAAGTTACTACTTTTTGTGAGTCTTTATATATAATAAAATTATAATAAAATTATTAAGTGTTGATACCTTTCTTTTAGTACTAAATATGCCAATTGTACAGAAAAGTACAAAGATTAATATAACACCAATGTATCTACCTCTCAAATTTAATAGATACTAACATTTTGGCACATTTGCCTCATATTTTTTTCTAAGCACCTTTCTTTAAGAACCAGTAAGTGCTGTACATAATATAAAATAATATTTATTGGAGATTTTATGTTCCCTATTCCCAGACATGGGGGGAAAATAGATATTGTGTGATTTTTCTCTGGAAAACTTCATAACACACAGTCTTCCTTTTCTGAGACATGAGAGACAGTTCTGCTGGAATTATTCCCAGTTTAAATCCAATCCCCTTTCCCCATTTGAGAATGTAATGAGATGCTTTAAAGTGCATGTAGATTAAACCAGCTCATAAAATATAGTAAACAGACACAACTCCTTAGTTCAGGAAACTAAAAAAAAGTGAAAGACAGCCATAGGCATAATAAAATGAAGGATTGGTCAGCCCCTTTTATATCTTCAAAAATCTGTTGTTGAGCTTGGAGGCCAGATAAAATTGAAGGAAGAACAGACGTGTTTTGAAGCTCTTAGTCTGGGATGAGGTCCAGATTTTACTTGTCTCAGCCATAAAGTCAATGATTTCTTTCCTTATGGGATGAGTTTTCTCTTTTTGATTTTCAGCAAATGTATGCACAACTTGGTTAACCTCTTAGTGCCAGATGGGGTGCCGAATACAGAACTCTGTCCCATGGAAGAAATTTGGGGCAATTTTGAAGATGCTCTGATCTTTATTAGCCAAACTGTAAGTCAAACAATATTAAACTTTAAGCTATTGGAGGCCAGATAAAATTGAAGGAAGAACAGACGTGTTTTGAAGCTCTTAGTCTGGGATGAGGTCCAGATTTTACTTGTCTCAGCCATAAAGTCAATGATTTCTTTCCTTATGGGATGAGTTTTCTCTTTTTGATTTTCAGCAAATGTATGCACAACTTGGTTAACCTCTTAGTGCCAGATGGGGTGCCGAATACAGAACTCTGTCCCATGGAAGAAATTTGGGGCAATTTTGAAGATGCTCTGATCTTTATTAGCCAAACTGTAAGTCAAACAATATTAAACTTTAAGCTAATATTAAATAACTGAGTTGTCTTGTGTATTAGAAATTGCATAGAATAATGCTTTTTGATATGAGTTTTATGGTGAATAAATTCATTTTAAAATGTGGTTACACACTATAAAATTTCCCTGG
>SJYC01053868.1:0-23314 GCA_006408675.1 Madoqua kirkii
CAAAGAGTCAGACACGACTGAGCGACTGAACTGAACTGATGCCTCTATTACGGTTTTCTTAGCCATTTGGGTTTGTTTTTGCAGGTCTTTTCCTTCTCTTGTGTTTCCTGCCTAGACAAATTGCTTTCAGTTCAGTTCAGTCACTCAGTTGTGTCCGACTCTTTGCGACTCCATGGACTGCAGTCCACCAGCTTCCCTGTTCATCACCAACTCCTGGAGCTTACTCAAACTCATGTCCATAGAGTTTGTGATGCCTTCCAACCATCTCATATTTTGTTGCCCTGTTCTCCTCCTGCCTTCAGTCTTTCCCAGCATCAGGGTCTTTTCCTGTAGCATTTGTTTCTAAAGTTGCTTTGGTAGTGCTGAATGCTCTTAAGATGTTCTTGTCTGTAAAGCTTTTGATTTCTCCATCAAATCTGATGACAGCCCCACTGGGTAGAGTATTCTTGGTTGTAGGTTCTTCCCTTCCATCACTTAAATATATCATGTCACTCCTTTCTGGCTTTCAGAATTTCTGTTGAGAAATCCACTGACAACCTTGTAGGAGTTCCCTTGTATGTTATTGATTATTTTTCCCTGTGGTCTTAGTATTCTATATTTGTTTTTAATTTCTGTCTGTTTGATTACTATATGTCTCAGCATGTTCCTCCTTGGGTTTATCCTGCCTGAAACTTTCTGTACTTCCTGGACTTGGTTGACTATTCCTTTTCCTATGTTAGGGATGGTTTCAGCTATTATCTCTTCCAATATTTTCTCAAGTCTTTTCTCTCTTCTCCTTCTAGGACTCCTATCATGCAAATGTTAATGTGTTTACTGTTGTACCAGAGGTCTCATAGATTATCTTCATTTTTTTCTCATTCTTTTTTACAATATTCTGTTCTGTGACAATGATTTCCTGCATTCTGTCTTCCAGGTCACTTATTGATTCTTCTGCCTCTGTTATTTTTTTATTGATTTCTTCTAGTGTATTGTTCATTTCAGTTATTGTATTGTTCATCTGTTTCTTTGTTTAGTTTTTGGTCTTAAACATTTTCTGTATCTTCTCAATGTTTACCTGCATTCTTTTCCCAAAATCCTTGATCATATTCACTATCTTTATTTTGAATTCTTTTACTGAAAGATTGCCTATCTATATTCCATTTAGTTGTTTTTCTGGGGTTTTATATATTTCCTTCATCTGGGACATAATCCTTTGCATTTTTATTTTTTTTTTAACTTTCTGTGATTGTGGTTTTAGTTCTGGAGGCTACAGGATTGTATTCTTCTAGTATCTGCTATCTGATCTCTGTTGGATGATGCTATCTAACAGGCTTTTGCAAGCTTCCTGATGGGAATGATTGGTGGTGGGTAGAACTGGGTCTTGCTCTGGTGGGCAGGGGCATGCTCAGTAAAACTTTAGTCTGTTTTCTGCTGATGCATGGGGCTGTGCTCCCTCCCTATTGTTGTTTGGCCTGTGGTGACCTAGCCTTGGAGTCTACAGGCTGTCTGGTAGGATTAATGGCAACGGTCTCCAGCAAGGTTCATTCCAGTGGGTACTTTCAAGAACTGCTGCTGCCAGTGGCCTTGTCCATGCACTGGGCAACTACCACCTTATACTTCTGCAGGAGACCCTCCAACAATGGCAGGTAGGTCTGGTTCAGTCTCCTGTGGGATCGCTACTCCTTTCCCCTGTGTCCTGGTACACATAAGATTTTGTGTGTTCCCTCCAAGAGTGGAACGTTTGTTCCCCCAGTCCCGATTGCAAATCAAATCCTGCTGCTTTTAACAGCAGATTCCCTAGGAATTCCCAGACTCTTTGCTGGCTTGCTAGGCTGGGAAGACAGATGGCTCAGAACCTTCACAACAGTGAGAGTACCTGCAGTTATAGTTGTTCTCCAATTTGTAGGTCACTCACCTGGCAGGTATCTGATTTTTATCATGATTTCACCCCCTCCTACTGTCTCATAGAAGCTTATTCTTTGTCTTTGGGCATGCGATATCTTTTTTTGGGTGGGTTCCAGGATCTTTCTGTCAATGGTTGCTCAACAATCAGTTGTGATTTCAGTGGTCTTGTAGGAAGGGCAGAGGGCACATACTCTTACTCCATTATCCTGAACCAATTTAGAGCCTATTTCTCTTCAACAAATAATCTTTTGGAATTGGCAGTATTCCAAGTTTCTGATATGTTATATTACACAAGAGTGTATGTCCTTGACCATTGTTTTTTATTTGAGTAAAACCATCTTACACTTATGTCTTAGAAAAGTTATCTCACCCAAATCATATTTATACATATTTTTTCCAGAATCAATTTAATGCAACAAATATCTATTGAATACCAGCTATGAGCTCAGTTCTGTGAAGTCAGAAGAGGAATGAAGATCTCAGTTGCTGGAAACCATGACTGTGAATGCATGATAGGAATCAAATTATCACATAATACTGATGATGCCACTTGTGGGAAATCTGATGATTTTTATTTGGGCTGAGGTTCACTTTTTATGAGATATGGGAGACAGCCTTGTGGTACGAAAAATCTAAAAGAGTTTCTAGGCTCAGAGAACCTAATTCTCAGGATTCATGTCATTGCTTATAATGAAATTCTAAGATTTGTGGTGCCCAGATTTTCCAGGCAGCATTCTCTCTAATTATATTAATAGCTCCCTTGAGTTCTTGCAGATTTTATAAAGATAATGTTGAAAGAGAAAAATAGATTATAAAAACAAGTCCACTTCACTTGTGTTATAACTCAAGGACAGAGTTGCTATAGCTCAGGGATAGAGCATTTGACTACAGATCAAGAGGTTCAAATCCAGTCTCCCTGAATATTCTTCTTGATATAGAAAAATATGGATTGATTTTGACTTTTATCTTCTGTAGTTCATGACTTGTTGAATAATGTCCCTTGTGTGTACACCAGATGGCAGACTAGGTTCTTGATATTAACTTCTTCCATCTCTCACCAAAATTTTAGAAGACACATTGTATCAGTTTTGCACAAGGAGTCTGAGACATGGAGGTACTACAAAGCACAGGTTCAGGATTTGAACTCTAACATAGTTCTCAAAGACTTTATTTTACTCTACATACTGTTTTCTTCCTGTTAAATTCTTTGACACAAAATACCATCTAGCAATTCTTCCAAGATGCTAGGACTGTCCATAGACTTTCAGAACACTTTGGCTGCAGGGCAAACCCAGTAACTTAGTGGTGGTACCCATACTTTGCAATGTCCTAGGGACAGTCAGGGAATATTTTCCTTTTCCACAAAACACTGCTGAGGATAAACATGAACTGGCTTAAAGTTTAGGAAATGGCACTCTTTTCTTGCTCTAAAGCTTGTGGATTTTTTACTACTTTTCTACCTCAAGTTCATTTCTTGCAGCAAGCACCCACCATGGGTGCCTACATTTCAGATCCAGGCTGGGGTCAGAGGTCATGCCTTGAAGTGAAGTGAAGTGAAGTCACTCAGTGGTGTCTGACTCTTTGCGACCCCATGGACTGTAGCCTACCAGGCTTCTCCCTCCATGGGATTCTCCAGGCAAAAGTACTGGAGTGGGTTGCCATTCCCTTCTCCAGGGGATCTTCTACTTTAGGCTTAACTCCTGCCTACAGCACAGGAACTGCTGCATAGTAAAATCAGTTTGAATAGCATACACTAAGAATATACTATATGCCAAAATTATGCAAGATGTGAACCCAGAAGTGAATGAAACATAGCTTCTGGACTCAGTGTGCTCTCAGCTAGGAAGCAAACCTGTGAAACTTCACTTTTACTTTTCACTTTCATGCATTGGAGAAGGAAGTGGCAACCCACTCCAGTGTTCTTGCCTGGAGAATCCCAGGGATGGGGGAGCCTGGTGGGCTGCCGTCTAAGGGGTCGCACAGAGTCGGACACGACAGAAGTGACTTAGCAGCAGTACTGAGCTGAGCCAGCTTCAATAACACAGAGGGGGCAGTAACTACCTTTGTCCAGAGGAAGAAGGTTACAGGAGGCTTCCCAGAGGAGCTGATGGTAAGGAGAAGCAAACCTGTGAAACTTCACTTTTACTTTTCACTTTCATGCATTGGAGAAGGAAGTGGCAACCCACTCCAGTGTTCTTGCCTGGAGAATCCCAGGGATGGGGGAGCCTGGTGGGCTGCCGTCTAAGGGGTCGCACAGAGTCGGACACGACAGAAGTGACTTAGCAGCAGTACTGAGCTGAGCCAGCTTCAATAACACAGAGGGGGCAGTAACTACCTTTGTCCAGAGGAAGAAGGTTACAGGAGGCTTCCCAGAGGAGCTGATGGTAAGGCAGCATCTCAAAGAACAATATCTTATCAGAGGGAGGGTGGAGTAGAGGAAGAGTTTGGGGAGTGGCAGAGGCTAGAGCCAGATGGATGCAGTTGGAGGCACAACATGTGACATGGGGAGTGTTAGAAGAGGAGGCTTAAACTGTGTGAGCAGACAGGGATAAAAATGTAGGAAATCTATGTTGTGCTAAGAAGTATGAAATACATCACGAAGGTCTTTAACCAGGAGTGGCCTAAATATACCTAGGTTTCAAATAACTCCCTTGGGAGCCATAAGGGATGGATTTGAGGAGTGGAGGCTGGAAAGCCATTTAAGAGGTGATGTCACTGTGTTCAGGGGTGAGGATGGACACAAGTGATGCCAAAGATAAATTAATTGTACCCAGTGATTAACTGGAATCGAGGAAGAGAGGTTGAAAGAAGCCCAGAATTCTTTTAGATATTTTGGCTGAATGACTGAGTACACAGAGGTGTCACCAACCAAGACAGGGCAGAGGCTGATCAGATGGTTAAATAAGCAGGCCCAGCACCCAGCTCTGAGCCCAAACTGAAATCTTGGCCCCATCTCCCCCTAGCTGTGTGGTCACTTTGTGCCTCAGTTGTCTCAATTGCAAATTATGTATTATAACAATAATATTTGTTTTGTGGGATTTTAAAGTAATCATTCATTTGAAAGTTATGGCTAGAACTTTTAGTACCATTCTTGAGACATAGAAAGTGTTTAGTAAATACAGACTATTATTGTTATAACAAAGCAAAATAGGAGATGCAGATTTGGGCAGAAAAATAAGTTTAGTTTGGGACATACTGGGTTTGCAATATGAAGTTTCTGTAAAACCACAGAGTGGAGAGGATGGGAAGGACATCTGCAGCCCTCAGAGAAATGTGAGCTGGAGCTCTGGGAACTGTGAGCTTCTTAGCTTCAGAACAGTCTCATCAGGGAGAATTTGCTGCATTGTCAGAGATTCCCTTGACCTTTCTTCTCATCTTGGAGATATATAAGATTTAAGAAACTCACTTACAGGGTCATCATTACTATCTTTCTAAATCCCATATATATGTGTCAGTATACTGTATTGGTGTTTTTCTTTAGAGACACAGAGGTATAGAACAGACTTTTGGACTCTGAGGGAGAGGGAGAGGGTGGGAAGATTTGGGAAAATGGCACTGAAGCATGTATACTATCATATAAGAAGTGAAGCGCCAGTCTATGTTCAATACAGGATACAAGTTGCTTGGGGCTGGTGTACGTGATGATCCAGGGAGATGGTGTGGGGTGAGAGGTGGGAGGGGGCTTCAGCATTGGGAGATCGTGTACACCTGTTGCTGATTCATGTCAATGTATGGCAAAACCAATGCAGTGTTGTAAAATGGAATAAAGTATTAAAAAAAATAAAATTATTAGTCTCACACACAAAGAAAAGATTTAAGAAACATGAAGAACTAGAAATCAGTGATGAAGTTTTGACTTTTTAACTGTTTTGCCCAGCTGTAAAATGGGATGTTTCACTTGAATGAGATTCCCTTGAAAATCTGATGAAATCATGCACCATATACAATACATGCATAATGTACAATATTTGCCTGTAATGCAGTGTTTAACGCTCGCCTCTGACACCCAGTTGTGGATACCCAGTTAAGATCCTCACCATGTCCATGATACTTAGACTACTCATCAATGTGCCCAGAGATTTATGGGCAGTAGAACACATTTAAATACTGGTTATTAAATTGAGAATAAAGCACTTTCACACTGGGAAAAGCAAGAAGTGGTATGGCTTGAAGGGAATCAGGAATAAAGTTAAATCCAGGAGGAATGTCAGCCATAAAAGCATTTAGGAATATGATATAACTCATAAAAGTTGAATAAGTACTTGGAGGGATCACAGTATCACCAGGGGATATAGCTCAGTGGAAGAGCATTTGACTGCAGATCAAGAGGTTCCTGGTTCAAATCCAGGTGCCCCCTATTCATTTCTTTTGCTTTTCCTGGCAGCTTTATTAAAAGGTTGGATCTAAGGTGAGGGAAGCAAGGTGCCTAGGGCTCAAAATTTAAGAAGGCAGTAACTCTCAAGTTCATGGAGCCACCTTGGCTTATTAATTTCCTCACAGTAGAACTAAATGTTCATATAAACTCATCCTGTCTGCACCAGAGACACACATACACACTCAGAGACACATTCATACACATGCCCACATCCTATGTTCCCCACTACACACACACACACACACACACACACACACACACACACACACACCAAGACTAAAGCACACACTGCAAACATTGCTCACAATGTCCTATATATTGTCTACAGTTGTCCTATACATTGCTCCCTGTCTTACATATCCAAGTTTTATTACCAGAACTTCCTTTCTTCCTACAAACTGCTTATCTTTTAGTAATTATAGATTTATAAGAGTTGAAAAGATACTATAGAGAGGCTTCATACCCTTTACTCAACATCCCCTAATGTTGATGGCTTATATAACCATGGCACATTTCTCAAAATTATAAAATAAACATCAATGCAGCACCATTAACCAAACCATAAACTTCATCAATTTTTCCATCAGTGTCTTTTTTCTGTTCAAGCATTCAATCCAGGATTCCACAGTGCATCTAGTTGTAATGTTTTCTTAGTCTCTATCAACCTCCAATAGTTGATCAGCCTTTCCTTGTTTGTGTGTGTGTGTGTGTTTATGGCTGAAGTATAGTTGATTTACAATGCTGTGTTAATTTCTGATGTATGGCAAAATGATTCAGTTATACATGTATATATATCCTCGTTCATATTCTTTTTCATTATGGTTTATCAGAGGACACTGAATATAATTCCCTGTGTATAAAGTAGGATCTTGTTGTTTATCCATTTTCTCTCTCTCTGTATATATATATAGAATATATATACACACACACACACACATATATATATATTCTATATAGCATATAAAAAATATATATTCTATATAATAGTTTGCATTTGTTAACCCCAGACTCCCAGTCCATCCCTCCCCTAACCCCTTTCTTCTTTGGCTGTAAACATAGGGGTGCATATACCTTTTTAAATTAGAGTTTTGTCCATATATATGCCGGGGGTCATGTGGTAGCTCTATTTTTAGTTTTTTAAGAAACCTCTATACTGTTCTCTATAGTGGCTACATCAGCTTACCTTTTCACCAACAGTGTAGGGGGGTTCCTTTTTCTCTCTTTGTGGGTTTTTTTGTATACCTAAAACTTTTTAAAATTCCTGGCCAGATATTTTGTAGAATACCTCTCATTTTGAGTTTGTCTGATGTTTTCTCATCATTAGACTGGGGTTATGTACTTTGTGAAAGAAGATCACAAAGATGTTGTGTCCTTTTAGTCACATCTTACTAGGGCCAGAAGAAAAACGCTGCAGCAATTTACTGCTAGTGAGAGACACAAAACAGGACAAGGCTCATTGCTTGGTGAACTTCTTTGGGTTTTGGTGGCAGTACATTTGAGTTTGTTTCTCTGGTATACTTATTAGAAGTATACTTACTTATACTTTATGAGATCAAACCCATAAGATTGTCAGGGTTTTTGTTTTTGTAGATTCCAAGGCAAGAAAAGAGTCCACACTCAGCTGTGATGAGCAGTAAAGATTTGTATCTTTTTTCTGAAAGTCCCGATGCAAGTCTCATGGCCTCTGTCCCTCTCGTAACTATGTCATCTAGCAAAATGTGGTCCCTAGCATCACCACACTAGTTTATAGCTGCCTTAGCTCAGGAATGACATACACCACTTCTGCTCACAGTTCACCATATAGAATATATATACACACACACACACACATATATATATATTCTATATAGCATATAAAAAATATATATTCTATATAATAGTTTGCATTTGTTAACCCCAGACTCCCAGTCCATCCCTCCCCTAACCCCTTTCTTCTTTGGCTGTAAACATAGGGGTGCATATACCTTTTTAAATTAGAGTTTTGTCCATATATATGCCGGGGGTCATGTGGTAGCTCTATTTTTAGTTTTTTAAGAAACCTCTATACTGTTCTCTATAGTGGCTACATCAGCTTACCTTTTCACCAACAGTGTAGGGGGGTTCCTTTTTCTCTCTTTGTGGGTTTTTTTGTATACCTAAAACTTTTTAAAATTCCTGGCCAGATATTTTGTAGAATACCTCTCATTTTGAGTTTGTCTGATGTTTTCTCATCATTAGACTGGGGTTATGTACTTTGTGAAAGAAGATCACAAAGATGTTGTGTCCTTTTAGTCACATCTTACTAGGGCCAGAAGAAAAACGCTGCAGCAATTTACTGCTAGTGAGAGACACAAAACAGGACAAGGCTCATTGCTTGGTGAACTTCTTTGGGTTTTGGTGGCAGTACATTTGAGTTTGTTTCTCTGGTATACTTATTAGAAGTATACTTACTTATACTTTATGAGATCAAACCCATAAGATTGTCAGGGTTTTTGTTTTTGTAGATTCCAAGGCAAGAAAAGAGTCCACACTCAGCTGTGATGAGCAGTAAAGATTTGTATCTTTTTTCTGAAAGTCCCGATGCAAGTCTCATGGCCTCTGTCCCTCTCGTAACTATGTCATCTAGCAAAATGTGGTCCCTAGCATCACCACACTAGTTTATAGCTGCCTTAGCTCAGGAATGACATACACCACTTCTGCTCACAGTTCACCAGACAGAACTAGTCATATGCTCCCAAACTTCGTTGCACTGGAGATTGGGAAAGGTAAGAAAACATTTGGAAACTAGGTGAGTATGCATTTTTTTTTTTTTTTTTTGCCGTAACCTATCTTATCTATTCTAATATGTAAACTTATATAGTATGTGCTGTGCTCAGCAGTGTCCAACTCTTTGTGACCCTCTGAACTGTAACCCAGCAGGCTTCTTTGTCATTGGGATTTTTTCAGGCAAAAATATTGAAGTGGGTTGCCATTTCCTCCTTCATGGGATCTTCATGACCCATGGATTGAACCCATGGCTCCTGCGTCTACTGCATTGTAGGAAGATTCTTTACTACTGAGCCATTGGAGAAGCCCCTATGGGCACTTAGTTAGTGATTATTTTTTTCTGATTCTTCTTGTCAAGTGATGTGCAAAGCCCTTGCCCACAGGAGGGGCTCAGAAAGTATTTGGTGAATAGTAGCTATGGTGAATTTAGTGAATTAATAAATAAATGAAGCAAGATATATTAATATACAGAAAGCATATTTGTAAATGATTTGGAAACTATTTTTTATTATAAGGTAAGAGTTATACCTCTCACATTAAAACTACTTATTTCCTTTAGAAAGATGGTAATGATGACCCTATATGTGAGACAGCAAAAGAGACACAGATGTAAAGAATAGACTTTTGGACTTGATGGGAGAAGAAAAGGGTGGGATGATTTGAGAGAATAGCATTGAAATATATGTATTACCATATGTGAAATAGATAATCAGTCCAGGTTCGATGCATGAGACAGGATGTTCAGGGCTGGTGCACTGGGATTACCCTGAGGGATGGGATAGGGAGGGAGGTGGGAGGGGGGTTCAGGATGGGGAACATATGTATATCCATGGCTGATTCATGTCAGTGTATGGCAAAACCACTACAATATTGTAAAGTAATTAGCCTCCAATTAAAATAAATAAAATTTTAAAAATGAAAAAATTTCTGCCTTTCTAAATAATTTCTTAAAAGATTAAACCTTTTATTGAAAAAGACAATATTGTCTGTGCCCATCATGAAAAAAAATAATTATTACCAGTTTGCTTTATCCTGAGAAATAAATATTCACTATGCTACTTTCCTTTCTAAAACTGTCCACATGACCTTCAGCCATTGTAAAATCAAAACATCTTTATTGTATAAAGCTTTAAACATATATAAAATAATATAGGAGGGAATAAAATTTGATTGGCTTTTCACCACTGTCTTTTAAAAAAACTGTTGTCTTTTTAACATGTGATTGTGTTTGTACATATAAGCATGTTTTATGTGTGAACGTATATTAATATTTATTTTTTTAAATGCATAAGATATATCTTAGGCAGCATCTCAGGTCTTTTTGGCCTTGACCATTTCTGAGGGCCCTGACCATCTTTTCTGTGCTGGCTGCCAGGGGGCAACCAAGTATGCAAGAACATGTCAACTGCACATAGGCAAGCCCTGCAGTCTTGCCTCCTGTTCATGCTGGGTGGCACTCACCTCATACTGAGCCATTGGAGAAGCCCCTATGGGCACTTAGTTAGTGATTATTTTTTTCTGATTCTTCTTGTCAAGTGATGTGCAAAGCCCTTGCCCACAGGAGGGGCTCAGAAAGTATTTGGTGAATAGTAGCTATGGTGAATTTAGTGAATTAATAAATAAATGAAGCAAGATATATTAATATACAGAAAGCATATTTGTAAATGATTTGGAAACTATTTTTTATTATAAGGTAAGAGTTATACCTCTCACATTAAAACTACTTATTTCCTTTAGAAAGATGGTAATGATGACCCTATATGTGAGACAGCAAAAGAGACACAGATGTAAAGAATAGACTTTTGGACTTGATGGGAGAAGAAAAGGGTGGGATGATTTGAGAGAATAGCATTGAAATATATGTATTACCATATGTGAAATAGATAATCAGTCCAGGTTCGATGCATGAGACAGGATGTTCAGGGCTGGTGCACTGGGATTACCCTGAGGGATGGGATAGGGAGGGAGGTGGGAGGGGGGTTCAGGATGGGGAACATATGTATATCCATGGCTGATTCATGTCAGTGTATGGCAAAACCACTACAATATTGTAAAGTAATTAGCCTCCAATTAAAATAAATAAAATTTTAAAAATGAAAAAATTTCTGCCTTTCTAAATAATTTCTTAAAAGATTAAACCTTTTATTGAAAAAGACAATATTGTCTGTGCCCATCATGAAAAAAAATAATTATTACCAGTTTGCTTTATCCTGAGAAATAAATATTCACTATGCTACTTTCCTTTCTAAAACTGTCCACATGACCTTCAGCCATTGTAAAATCAAAACATCTTTATTGTATAAAGCTTTAAACATATATAAAATAATATAGGAGGGAATAAAATTTGATTGGCTTTTCACCACTGTCTTTTAAAAAAACTGTTGTCTTTTTAACATGTGATTGTGTTTGTACATATAAGCATGTTTTATGTGTGAACGTATATTAATATTTATTTTTTTAAATGCATAAGATATATCTTAGGCAGCATCTCAGGTCTTTTTGGCCTTGACCATTTCTGAGGGCCCTGACCATCTTTTCTGTGCTGGCTGCCAGGGGGCAACCAAGTATGCAAGAACATGTCAACTGCACATAGGCAAGCCCTGCAGTCTTGCCTCCTGTTCATGCTGGGTGGCACTCACCTCCCACTCTTGGCTTCCTTCTTACTATTGAGGTGTGGGAGGTCAAAAGATGCACTTGATGACCACACATGCAGGATCTGGAGGTGCTGGAAAGTTTATGCATCATGGAGAAACCTTTCACCAACGAGTTTTAGATTCCCAAGGCTAAAGTCCCCTCACTCCTTACGACAGATTATCTGGGGTTGCAGTCATTCACACATCCTCTCAAGAGACAGCTTTATGAGATCAGGCAACCAGGGCACTTGTTACCATGTGAAATTCGCCTTTGACTTGAGTGAACTTTCTAGCTCTGCCTCCACACTTTCCCCTCACTCCTGTTCCCCTGGAAGTCACTTTCTGAAAAACTAGCACATAAGCTTTTGCTCAAGTACTGGGTTCTGGAGTACCCAGGTACAGCAGACACTCTGGACACTTTACCAATTTTCCCCTCAGCCTTTACCACAGTAGTTTACCCTGTCCTGATTCTTACTGCCAGAATGTTCATCTTCTCTCCTGAGGGTTTGTTTTATTTTTTAACCCAAAGGCTATTTTGCATCTATTCATGGCAAGCTAGAAGTGCCAGGAGGGACATTCAAGATGGCAGAAGAGTAAGAGATCACTTTACTCCCCACAAATATATAAAAAATACAACTGCATGTGGAACAACGCCTACGGAACACAATGCTGGCAGAAGACCTCAGGCCTCCAAAAGGCAAGCTGCTCTCCACATAATGGGGGTAGGGCAATGGAAATAAGAAAAAAGAGAGACAAAGGAATCAAGATGGGGTCTGCACCTTTGGGAGGGAGCTGTGAGGGAGGAAAATTTTTTTCACATGTTCAGAAACCCTCTCATTGATGGCAACAAGGGTGAGCTTTGGAATCTCAGGAAAGTGTAACAACAGGTGTGTGGAGGGCAAGTTGGAGAGAATTCTGCACAAAGATCAGTGCCGACTAGCGTCACCCAGCCTGGATCACACTTGTCTGCACACCTGTTGAGGTAGGTGGGGACAGGGTGCTGAGGCTCAAGCTCTGGAGGTCAGGCCCAGAGAGAGGATTGGAACTGACTGCCATGAAGACAGTCTGAAGGGGCTAGTATAACACAGCTGAAGGAGTCTAGGAAAATTCCTGGGCTTGCAAGAGAGACAAGAGATCATTGTCATGGGGTACTTGAGAAGAGTCAGCCAGCCTGGGACTATCTAACGGTGTGCTCACAGACGGCAGAGGGCTGACTCCAAAGGGCCAGAGGTGGGGCAAGCTGCAGATGCTGTCTCCAACCCCAGAAGTGGGCAAAATGCTGCTGAAACTGCTACCAAGCTGTGAGCAGGTACAGGTCACTGCCTACATTTTCCCTGGAGGCTGTATAGTTGGCACTGCTGAGGGACCCACAACATAGGGCCAGTTCCCTTGAGAAAGCACATGAGTGACCTCAAGCTATGACAACTTCCTGCAGGCCTCTGCCACTGCAGGCACTCACTGCACAACTGCCCCTGCTGTATTCCTCCTCTGGCCCCAGTGAGCGAGCGAGCCCTAATCAGCTGCTACTTTCACCCTCTCTTGCCCAGGTGGGGAACAGATGCTGGAGAGCTGCATATAAACAGAGGAAGGGCCAAAACCAAAGCCGAGCACTAGGGTCTGTGTGACCAAAGAAGAAGAAGGGAATCCCCTTGTGCAGGCACAGAAGCAGCAGATAAAATCCTCACAGTTGACTTGGTAAACTTTTCTTCTGTGGAATATCTGAATAAACAATGGATGCTCCCACATTTGAGGCTGTGGACTCTGGGGGCAATTGTAAACTTTGGAAGCAAGTACAAGTTGGACTAAGTTCAGATCAGGGTCTGAGCTGACCCGACAGTGCACACAGCAGGTCCACAGACATTTTCAGATATATTGGAGGGCTTCCTAAACAGGCCAGTTGTCAGGATCTCACTGTAAGGGCAAGGATACAGAAAGCTAAGCCACAGAAAAATGTTCTCGTTACTTCTCTCTCTGTATTATTCTTTTTTCTTCCTTATTTTATTCTATTGTTTTAAAAATTATCCCATTGATTTTTACTTTTTTTTATATTCTATTTTCAAATAAATTTATTCTTCCTATTTCTACACTATTATACTTTTTCTTTATACTGCATTTTCCATGTTTTGCTTTGTTTTTATCTTATTTTAGCTATATTTTCTATTTCTCTCCATTTACTTTGATATTTATTATTTTTTCCTTTTGTTTTCATCTCTTTTGTTTTTACATTTCCCCCCCTTTTGACTGTATTGATGTGTTTCTTTTCTTTGCCCTATTTTTTCATTTGCTTCTGCATTTGATTTAATCTTGGTTTTGTTTTTGCTAGTTTAGTTTGTACTGTTTGTTTTCATTTATGGATTTGTTTGTTGGTTTAATGACTTTCTTCTTTTTTGTTGCACTTTTTTCCTCTTTTTGTGAATGTGAGTATGAGTTTCTTTGTGTGTTTTTGTCTGTTTAGTTTTGCTTTTACAATTTGCCTTGGGTTTTTTTCTGTCCATTCCTTTTTTAAAAAGTTTGGTTAATTTTTCTCATTATTTATCTTCTGTGCTGTGTAACTTACAGATGCCTGGTGCTCCAATCAGGGATCAGGTCTCCAAACTTCTGCGGTGGGAGACCTGCGTCCAAGATGTTGGACCACCAGAGAATGAGTGACTCTATGGAATATTAATTGGCAGGAGATCTCCCAAAAGCCTCCATCTCAGCACTAAGCCCAGGTTCCACTCAATTGGCCAGAAAGTTCCCAACAGCCAGCTGGATAGTTTGCACCAAACAACACAGGAATACAACTCCATTCATTAGCACACAGACAGCCTAAAGACATACTAAGCTAAAAAACACTCCCAAATATATCACTGGATGTGGCAATAATCATCAGGGGAACAAGATCCAGCTCCACCCACAACAACACAGGCCCCAGTCCTCCTACCAGGAAGTTTTCCAAAGGTACTGCTGCTGCTGCTAAGTCATTTCAGTTGTTTCTGACTCTGTGTGACCCCATAGATGGCAGTCCACTAGGCTCCTCTGTCCCTGGAGTTCTCCAGGCAAGAGTACTGGAGTGGGTTGCCATTGCCTTCTCCAATGTATGAAAGTGAAAAGTGAAAGTGAAGTCTCTCAGCCCTGCCCAACTCTTCACAACTCCATGGACTGCAGCCCACCAGGCTCCTCCATCCATGGGATTTTCCAGGCAAGAGTACTGGAGTGAGTTGCCATTGCCTTCTCCACAAAAGGTACTGGGCCAATCTAATCTACTGGGGGCAGACTCCTGCCTGCAGAAAGGAGAACCTAAACACAGAAAGTTAAACAGAATGACAAAACAGAGAAGCATGCAACAGATGAAGGAACAAGATACAAACTCATAAAACCAAACAAATAAAGAGAAAATAGGCACTCTACCTGAAAAACAATTCAAAATAATGAAAATAAAGATGATCCAAAATCTCAGAAATATAGTGGAGGCACATATAAAATGAATGGAGGCACAGATTGAGAAGATGCAAGAAGTGTTTAGCAAACATCTAGAAACCTAAGGAACAGAAAATCAGTGATGAACAAAACAACATGTGAAATAAAAGATACATGAGAAGAAACCAATAGCAGAATGAGTGAGGGAGAAGAATGAATAAGTGAGCTGGAAGTTAGAATGGTGAACAAAACTGAAGCAGAGCACAATAACTAAAAAAAGAATGAAAAGAAATGAGGGCAGTCTCAAGAGACCTCTGGGACAAAATTAAGCCCTCTAACATTCAAATTATAAGGGTACTAGAAGAAGAGGAGAAAAAGAAAGGGTATGAGAAAATATTTAAGGAGATTATAGTTGAAAACTTCCCTAACACGGCAAAGGAAATAACCACCCAAGTCCAAGAAGCCCAGAGTCTCATACAGATTAAACTCAGAGAGAAACAAAAAATGCCAAAAAATATATATATAAATAAAAGCAACAAGGGAAAAGCAACAAGTAATATATAAGGGAATCCCCATAAGTTTAACAGCTTGTGATCTTTCAGTAGAAACTATGTAGACCAGAAGGAAGTGGCAGGATATAATTAAAGTAATAAAAGGATAAAACATACAGCCAAGATTACTGATCAAGGATCTCATTCAGATTTGACAGAGAAATATAAAGCTTTACAGATAAGGAAATTTAAGAGAACCCAGCACCACCAAACCAGCTTTACAAGTGCTAAAGGAACTTCTCTAGGTGGGAAGCACAAAAGAAAAGAAAAAAGACCTGCAAAAGAAACCCCAAACAGAAGAAAATGGTAATAGGATATGTATGATCCTTAAATGTGATGATCTTAAATGTAAATAGATTAAATGCTCCAACCAAAAGACAGAGACTGGCTAAAATGGCACAAAAATAATACCCATATATATGCTGTCTAAAAGAGACCCACTTCAGACCTAGGGACATGTACAGACTGAAAATGTGGGGCTGGAAAAAGATATTTCACGCAAATGGAAATCAAAAGAAAGCTAGAGTAGCAATATTCATATCAGATAAAATAGACTTTCAAACACAGACTGTTACAAGAGATAAATAAGGACACTACATAATGATGAAAGGATCAATCAAAGAAGAATATATATCAATTATAAATATATATGTACCAAACATGCATGCATGCTCAGCCACTCAGTCAAGTCTGACTCTGCAACTCTATGAACTTTAGTGCATCTTGCTCTTTTGCCCATGGTATTATCCTGGTAAGAATACTGGAGTGAGTTGGCACTTTCTCCTCCAGGAGATCTAGATCCAGTGAACCCAGAGATCCTACACTGGCAGACAGATTTCCCCCTCCCCCGCCAACACTGAGCTACCTGGGAGGCCTATGCACTCAGCATAGGAACACCTGAATACATAAGGCAACTGCTAACAGCTATAAAGGGGATGTCAACAGTAACACAGTACTAGTGGGGGACTTTAACACCCCACTCAGAAAAATAAGCATACATCCATACAAAAAAACTAAGGAAATGCAAGCCTTCAATGACACATTATACCATATGGACCTAATTAAAAGCTACAGGACATTACATCCAAAAGCAGCAGAGTACAATTGTTTTCTCATGGTATGTCGAACATTCTCCAGAATACATCACATCTTGGATCACAAATCAAGCCTTGGTAAATGCAAAAACACTGAAATCATATCAAGCATTTTAATGACCTCAACACTATGAGTTTAGATATCAATTACAGGGAAAAGCTGAAAAAGAAAAAAAGCAAAAGCATAGCGGCTAAACAATATGCTTGTAAATAACCAAGAGGTCACCGAAGAAATAAGAGGAAAAAACAAAAACAAAAACCCAGAAACACATGACAATGAAAACCCAAAACCCTATGGGGTACACCAAAAGCAGTGCTTAGAGAGAAGCTTATAGCAATACAAGTTTGCCCCAAGAAATGAGAAAAATATCAAATAAATAATGTAACCATATCCCTAAGGCAACTAGAAAAAGAAGAACAAAAAAACCCAAAGTTAGTAGAAGGAAAGAAACCATAAAGTTCAGAGCAGAAATAAATGATAAAGAAATGAAGAAAATAATAGCAAAGATCAAGAAACACTGAAAGTTATTTCTTCGGGAAGATAAACAAAACTGACAAACCAATAGCCAGAGTTATCAAAAAAACGGGAAGACTCACATCAATAAAATCGGGGTGGGGAGGAGGAGAACTTACAACAGATAGCACAGAAATGCAAAGGATCATAAGGGACTATTATAACCAACTATATGCCAATAAAATGGACAACCCAGAAGAAATGACCAAATTCTTCAGAAGGTACAACCTTCCAAAACTGAAGCAGGAAGGAAGGGGAAATATGAATAGACCAACCACAAACACAAAAATCAAAACTGATAAAAAAAAAAAATTCCAACAAGTAAAAGCTCAAAGTCAGATGGCTTCACAGGTGAATTCTATTAAATGTTTAGAGAACTAAAACTTATCATTTTCAAACTCTTTCAAAAACTGAGAGGGAGAAACTCCCAATCTTATCCTATGAGACTACCATCACCATGACACCAAAACTAGACAAAGATGTCACACAAAAAAGAAAATTACAGGCTAATATCACTGATGAATATAGGTGCAAAAATCCTCAACAGAATTCTAGCAAACAGAATCTAACACATTTAAAGGATCGGAGAAGGCAAGGGTAACCCCTCCAGCACTCTTGCCTGGCAAATCCCATGGATGGAGGAGCCTGGTAGGCTGCAATCCATGGGGTCGCTAAGAGTTGGACACGACTGAGTGACTTCACTTTCATGCATTGGAGAAGGAAGTGGCAACCCACTCCAGTGTTCTTGCCTGGAGAATCCCAGGGAAGGGTGAGCCTAGTGGGCTTCCATCTATGGGGTGGCACAGAGTCGTACATGACTGCAGCGACTTAGCAGCAGCAGCAGCAGCATACCATGATCAAGGACTTCCCTGGTGGCTCAGATGGTAAAGCATCTGCCTACAGTGTGGGAGACCTGGGTTCAATCCCTGGGTTGGGAAGATCCTCTGGAGAAGGAAATGATGACCTACTCCAGTACTCTTGCCTGGAAAATGGCATGGATGGAGGAGCCCGGTAAGCTACAGTCTGTGGGGTCGCAAAGAGTCGGACATAACTGAGCGACTTCACTTCACTATACCATGATCAAGTGAAGTTTATCTCAGGGATGCAATGATTCTTCAACATACATAAATCAATCAATGTGATACACCATCTTAACAAACTGAAGGATAAAAACCACATCGATCACTTCCAGTTTAGGATGGTGGAGTAGCAGGACATGCACTCAATCTCCTGGAAGAGCACAAAAATCACAACTATCTGTAGAACAACCATTGACAGGATGATGCTGGGACCTACCAAAAAAGATACCCCACATCCAAATGCAAAGAAGAAGCCACAGTTAGATGGTAGGAGGGGCATAATCGCAGTAAAATCAAACCCATACCTGCTTGGGTGGGTGACTCACAAACTGGAGGACAATAATACCAAAGAAGTTCTCTCACTATTGTGAAGGTTCTGAATCTCATGTCAGGTTTCCCAGCCTGGGGATGTGACAAAGGGACTGGGAATCCACAGGGAATCTGACCTAGAAGTTCAGCAGGATTTGATTACAAGACTTCCACAGGACTTGGGGAAACTCCAGTCTTGGAAGGCACAAACAAAACCTTATGTGCATCAAGACTCAGAGGAAAGGAGCAGTGACCCAATAGGAGACTGAACCGAAACTACCCGCTAGTTTTGGAGGATCTCCTGTGGAGGTGCGAGTCAGCAGAGGCTCACCACAGGGACTGCGGCACTGGCACCAGCAGTCTGGGAAGGTGTTAACTCTCTTGGAGGCTGTTATTAACTCAGCCAAAACCCTGGGTCGCCTCAGGCCAAAACACTACCAGGGAAGGAGTGCAACTCCACCCTTGAGTAGATAATTGGATTAAGTTACTGGAATTAATTACTGAGCAAGGCCCTGCCCAGAGAGCAAGACCCAGTTTTCCCACCACCAGTCCCTCCCATTAGGGAGCTTAAGCAAGCCCTCCAACAAAGGGCAGACTGAAGAAAGAAGATCAACAGTCCCAAAGTGATTAAAACAAAACCACATTACTGAAAGTTAATTAGCACGAAAAAGCAGAAAGTTATGTCACAGATGAAGGAACAAGATAAAATTCCAGAAAACAATTAAATGAAGCAGAGATAGGCATCCTTTCAGAAAAAAATTCAGAATAATAATAGTGACGATGATTTAGAATCTCAGAAAAAGAATAGAGGCAAAGACTGAGAAGATGCCAGAAATGTTTACCAAAGACCTAGAAGAACTAAAGCCTAATCATCAGTTCAGTTCAGTTCAGTCACTCAGTCGTGTCCGGCTTTTTGAGACCCCATGAATCACAGCACGCCAGGCCTCCCTGTCCATCACAAACTCCCGGAGTTCACTCAGACTCATGTCCATCAAGTCAATGATACCGTCCAGCCATCTCATCCTCTGTTGTCCCCTTCTTCTCCTGTCCCCAATCCCTCCCAGCGTCAGAGTCTTTTCCAGTGAATCAACTCTTTGCATGAGGTGACCAAAGTACTGGAGTTTCAGACCAATCATAGATGAATAATATTCTAGAAGGAATCAATAGCAGAATAACTGAGGCAGAAGAACAAATAACTGACCTGGAGGACAGAATGGTGGAAATCACTGCTGTAGAACAGAACATAGATAAAAGAATGAAAAAAGTGGAGAAAGCCTAAGAGACCTCTGGGACAACATTAAATGCACCAACATTTGCATTATAGGAGTCCCAGAAGACGAGAGAGAGAAAGGACCTGAGGAAATATTTGAAGAGGTAATAGCTGAAAACTTCTTTAACATGGGAAAGGAAATAGTCAAACAAGTCCAGGAAGCACATTGAGTCCCAGGCAGGATAAATCCAAGAAGGAATACACTGAGACATGTAGTAAACTATACATTTTTTCATTTTCACTAAGAATTTTCGTAAACAATATGTTCAACATTTTGTTCCACTACCTTGTGCCATTTTCCAAGAAACTTCATAATTCCATCTTCTGCAAACTTCTTATCTTCTTGAGGAAACAACTGTTCCAAGTACCTTTTATAGTTGTCCAAGGAATGGAAATTTTTTCCATTAAGAGAATTTTGCAAATACCAAAAGAAACGGACATCCAGAGGTGCAATATTTGGTGAATACAGCAGATGAATCAGAACTTCCCACCAAGATGTAACTGTTCTGAAAGAGATGGGAATACCAGACCACCTGACCTGCCTGTTGAGAAATCTGTATGCAGGTCAGGAAGCAACGGTTAGAACTGGACATGGAACAACAGACTGGCTGCAAGCAGGAAAAGGAGTACGTCAAGGCTGTATATTGTCACCCTGCTTATTTAACTTCTATGCAGAGTACATCATGAGAAATGCTGGACTGAAAGAAACACAAGCTGGAATCAAGATTGCCGGGAGAAATATCAATAACCTCAGATATGCAGATAACACCACCCTTATGGCAGAAGGTGAAGAGGAACTGAAAAGCCTCTTGATGAAAGTGAAAGAGGAGAGCGAAAAAGTTGGCTTCAAGCTCAACATTCAGAAAATGAAGATCATGGCATCTGGTCCCATCACTTCATGGCAAATAGATGGGGAAACAGTGGAAACAGTGTCAGACTTTATTTTGGGGGCTCCAAAATCACTGCAGATAGTGACTACAGCCATGAAATTAAAAGACGCTTACTTCTTGGAAGAAAAGTTATGAACAACTTAGATAGTATATTCAAAAGCAGAGACATTACTTTGCCGACTAAAGTCCATCTAGTCAAGGCTATGGTTTTTCCTGTGGTCATGTATGGATGTGAGAGTTGGACTATGAAGAAAGCTGAGTGCCGAAGAATTAATGCTTTTGAACTGTGGTGTTGGAGGACTCTTGAGAGTTCGTTGACTGCAAGGAGATCCAACCAGTCCATTCTGAAGGAGATCAACCCTGGGATTTCTTTGGAAGGAATGATGCTAAAGCTGAAACTCCAGTACTTTGACCACCTCATGAGAAGAGTTGACTCATTGGAAAAGACTCTGATGCTGGGAGGGATTGGAGGCAGGAAGAGAAGGGGATGACAGAAGATGAGGTGGCTGGATGGCATCACCAACTCAATGGATGTGAGTCTGAGTGAACTCCGGGAGATAGTGATGAACAGTGAGGCCTGGCTTGCTGCAATTCATGGGGTCGCAGAGTCGGACACGACTGAGTGAGTGAACTGAACTGAACTTACATGGTCATCCAAAAATGCATTTTGTGTTATCTTGATGGAGGATTATGCATTTTCTGTTGATTAATTCCTGATGATTTTCTTTTCAATGCTGCTTTCATTCAGTTTAATTGGGAGCAGTACTTGTTGGAATTACTCTTTTGGTTTTCTGGGAAGAGCTGATAATAGAAGGTTCCCGTCCAATCCTATCATATACACATCACATTCTTTGCATGATGACTGGCCTTTCAAGTGATTGGAGGTATTTCACTTGGCCCATGATCTCTTCTGTTCCACATTACTGTACAATTTCTACATTTTACCACCAATTACAATTTGTTTTTCAAATTTATTTACTTTAATTGAAGGATAATTGCTTTATAGAATTTTGTTTTCTGAAAAGTATCACATGAATCAGTCATAAGTATACATATATCCCCTCCCTCTTGAACTTCCTTCCCATTTACCTCCCCATCCTACCCCTCTAGATTGTTACAGAGCCTCTGTTTAAGTTCCCTGAGTAATATAGCAAATTCCCAATGGCCCTCTATTTTACATATGGTAACACAAATTTCCCAGAGAAGGCAATGGCACCCCACTCCATTACTCTTGCTTTGAAAATCCCATGGACGGAGGAGCCTGGTAGGCTGCAGTCCATGCAGTCTCGAAGAGTCGGATATGACTGAGCGACTTCACTTTGACTTTTCACTTTCATGCAATTGGA
Organism: Madoqua kirkii; assembly: GCA_006408675.1. Classification (NCBI taxonomy): domain Eukaryota; kingdom Metazoa; phylum Chordata; class Mammalia; order Artiodactyla; family Bovidae; genus Madoqua; species Madoqua kirkii. Next base: position 22,090 of record SJYC01053868.1, read on the forward strand.
GAAGGAAATGGCAACCCACTTCAGTATTCTTGCCTAGAGAATCCCAGGGATGGGGGAGCATGGTGGGCTGCTGTCTATGGGGTCGCACAGAGTCGGACAAGACTGAAGCGACTTAGCAGCAGCAGCAACATAAATTTCCATGTTACTCCCTCCATACATCTCACACCCTCTACCTCCCCTAGCCCCCATGTCCATAAGTCTGTTCTCTATGTCTATTTCTCTATTGCTTCCCTGAAAATAAATTAACCAGTATCATTATTCTATATTCCATATATATGCATTAGTATACAATGTTTATCTTTCTCTTTCAGACTTACTTCACTCTGCATAATAGGCTCTATTTTCATACACCTCATTAGAACTGACTCAAATGTGTTCCTTTTATGATTGAGTAATATTCCATTGAATATATGTACCACTGCTCTTTATCCATTCACCTGTCAATGAATATCTAGGTTGCTACCATGTTCTAGCTATTGTAAATAGTGCTGCAATGAATATTGTGGTGCATGAGTATTTTTCAGTCTTGGTTTCCTAAGTGTATATGCCTAGGGGTGAGATTGCTGGGTCTTGCAGTGGTTTTATTCCTAGTTTTTAAAGGAATCTCTATATCATCTTCCCTAGTAACTGTAATCCAGTACTCTTGCCTGGAAAACCCCATGGATGGAGGAGCCTGGTGGGCGGCAGTCCATGGGGTCACTAAGAGTCTGACATGACTGAGCCACTTCACTTTCATTTCTCACTTTCATGCATTGGAGAAGGAAATGACAACCCATTCCAGTGTTTTTGTCTGGAGAATCTCAGGGACAGGGGAGCCTGGTGGCTACTGTCTATGGGGTCGCACAGAGTCGGACATGACTGAAGTGATCTAGCAGCAGCAGCAGTGACTGTATCAATTTATATTCCAACCAGCAACACAAGAGGATACCCTTTTCTCCACACCCTATCCAACATTTATTGTTTGTAGACTTTTTGATGGTGGCCATTCTGACCAATGTGAGGCGATATCTCATTGTAGTTTTGATTTGCATTTCTCTAATAATGAATGGTATGGACCTAATAGAAGCAGAAGATATCAAGAAGAGGTGGCAAGAATACACAGAACTGTACAAAAGATCTTCATGACCAAGATAATCATGATGGTGTGATCACTCACCTAGAGCCAGACATCCTGGAATGTGAAGTCAAGTGGGCCTTAGAAAGCATCACTACGAACAAAGCTAGT